>JAOUQT010253152.1:0-17211 GCA_025769995.1 Xyliphius kryptos | reverse complement strand
GAGGGGGCAGATCCAGAGACTGTCCTGTAGGTCAGAGTCAGTACCTTGTACTGAATGCAGCAGCTACAGGAAGCCAAAGGAGAGAGAGGAGGAATGGAGTGACATGAGTTTGCCTTGGCTGGTTGAACACGAGTCGGGCTGCGGAGTTTTGGACCAGCTGTAGAGGTCTGATTGTTAAATTTGGGAGACCGGCAAGCAGAGTGTTGCAATGGTGTAGCCGGGATAGGATGAGGGCCTGGACCAGCAGCTGAGTGGCCTGTTCTGTTAGGAAAACCATGTGCCGTAATGACGCTGCCCAGCGATGATGTATAATGAAATGAGGAGGGGTCCCATTACTGAGCCCTGTGGGACTCCAGTAACTACTTGTAATAAATCACAGGAAAGATGTTTTATTAGGCAGAGGTTACACCTCGGTCACATGGTTTCTAAATGATAATACACAACCTCGAGTGTCTTATTGCTTTGAGATAACGGTTACAAACACGCTGTAATAAAATAAAAACAAGGTTTGATTCATAAACGTGTAAAATCGCTCATCATCTGGTCTTCCGTGATGTCCGTTTTTTAAAAGTGAACGCTGATCACTGAGTAACAAGGATTTCAGTTTCTCTAACAATCAAATACTGCCATCTTTTGGTCAAATTACAGACTGCCGTTTTTAAAAGTCGAGGTAAATATTGTATTGTATATCACGCATTGATTCGAATGTGACGCGCTCAAGGGTGTGTGTTATTGTCAGTTAGGACAGGGCGCCAATTCATCGCTGGGTACACACTCACACATACACACACCATATGGGGCAATTTAGAGCATTCAGTTTACCTGGAATCCATGTTTTTGGACTGTGGGAGGAAACCGGAGAACCCGGAGGAAACCCACATGGATATGGGAAGAACATGTAAACTCCAGCCAGATTTGAACCGGGAATCCCCAGCGCTGGAGGCGAATGTGCTAACCACTAAGCCACCGTGCCTCCCCTTATTATTTTTATTTATTAAAAAAACATGGCTGTAATGGTGAGGAGTGTTTGTGGTGTTACTAGAATATTAGAATACTATGAATATTAGAATTCATTTATTATTCCAGTTTTATGACCCGTTACATCTTAACATAGCACTTGTGTAATTGAGCAGTTTAACAGTAAATGAATTTATGAAATCATCTGTGCTTACTTTCTCCTGAGCATCTTACATTCACCAGCTGATAATGTGATGGCCCCCACAATGCAGTGCAGTGGGGCAGAAAGGGGTCGTGTTTCTGAGACAGGTGGTACGGCTTCAGTCAGCTTCTCTGTCTCTCTGTTTCCAGTCTGTCACATCAGAGTCTGTGCCATCACCCCCCATCATAATGGCAGTGTGGATTAAGCATGCATTTCTATCAGAACCCTGTGAGTGTTTACAGCGTAGCAAGTGGCTTAAACTACATTATATATGCTGCAGAATGAGGGGAGCTGCTCTTCGTGGGCCACCGTGTAGTTTAAATGGAGGTCTGAACAGCTGTTTGCTTGCATTAGGTCTGCTGGCTGATTAATCTACAGCTAGGGTTTAATATTTAAAGATTCTTTACTCTGAAATCCAATATTGCAGCATTGGCATCAGACCCTGTTAGTATCATTTTGGTGTTGTTTAAGCTCTGGATGAAGATGTGGGCCTTCAGATTTTACATAAAGACACACAGTCACTTTGTTTACCAAATGCCTGTACATTTCTGTCCTTTAGAGAACAATCCACTTTTGAAAGTAATAATTGTCTTTTCTGAGAGCTTTTAAACTCTTGTGTTTTTAATAACACACGTATTTATTCAGGACCAGCAGTTGTTGATTAACCACAGTTCTAAATATTTAAAAGTTAGAAATATGTGTTTAAATAACTACATAATACTTTTTAAAAAATGCATAAACCAATCATGTTGTTTAATGTATGAAACAGTTCATCTGCTTCATTAAAGTGGAATGTTATGGGATGTAATTCTTGATTCTTTAGCATTTTTCCAAATCTATAAATAATAGAATTTCAGCTGCCAGTTATTTAGCAGCTTCAGACACTTGGCAGTCCACACAGTGTACAGCAGTGTAGTTTAATATGCACTCAGAGGCCTGATTAACACAGTGTCTTAGTTTATATGTTTTCTACTTTTCTCTTTAAAACATTTGTATACATTTGGTTTTTACCTTTGTTGCTTAACACGGTTCTGTTACAGCCATAGAAGTTTGTTTAGGTGCAGATTTCAGGTCCAGGACTATCAGTAAATCACGAAGATAAAAAAAAATCTGCAGTAAAATTGCTGTTCAGTTTACTATAACTGCTTCTGAAAACAGATTTGTAAGAGTGAGAAAGGTCCCCATGCAACCAGGTACGGCCAAACAGGTCTCATTTATAACCCGTTCAGTCATGAACCACCCAGTCAGCTGCCCCAGCCACCCATCACTGACACCTTCTCTATATGGAGAGACACTTGTGTATTCTTTTATTACAAAGGAGCTTCATCTATATTCTCCCTAGAGAAAGCTATCACATTCACACAGCTGCTGCCGAATACACTGGCAGCCTTCATCCCAGCGCTCCAACTAGAACCGTTAATCAGTGTCGAGGTAAAATTGCTGAAAACTACATGGTTCAGTATAAAGCCAGAGGGTTTTGACTTTAAGTAAAGATGAATGACCTGTATTTATGATGGGTATATTTAACATTTACCTGTATTCATATTTCAGGTCACCTGTAGTTATAAATAGGAAGAATTATGTAAAATAAATTATGTATCATAGTATTTCTTGTGGTAATAAATGGTAATAATGGTAATAAATACCCTTTTTCTTTGTCTTCTTTAGATGGGACTTTGTCCTCTACACTGACGAAACAATCTCTAACACAGATGTCACATTACAGAGTCACATCTTCAGCCTTAACATACTCTTCTTTTAATGACTTGAAACAACCAGCTAATGACTTTGGGACAAACTTCACAGAAATAAATAAAGCCTCAATGACTTACTATGATTTAGTAAATACACCTTCTCTGAGTGATACGACCTCCAGTCCAGAGGCACTTGTTAGTCTTGAAGCTGAATCAGTTTATTTGAACATATCTCCTACCCCTCTGATTAGAACTGAGCTCTTATTTACTAAGGGAACACTCTTCCCCAAACCTGAGGTACACTCAGAAAGCGCTGCCTCATTGACTACTACTATGCTAAACCCCAGTCATATGATCAGTTTTCAAAATGATGTTCAAGCAAATGATCATCTGCTCAGTCCAAGTTATGTTATATTTGGTAGCCATTATGCGACCTTATCTTCTGTGGAACCAACTATGGAACCACCAGAGAACTTCTTCCCAACAAACACTATGGATGCAGACTACGGTTCTGGAGATTACTTACACACATTGTCTTATATGGGAACCGAAGAAGATGATTATTCCTTACTCACCAATCTTCCGTCTGACATGTATGACTTTGAGAGTTCAAATTCCGAATCGTACGACACATCGTTTCCTACAAGACTCATGATTCCTCTGTCCACCACACACCTGACCACGGCTTTTTCTAGTATATCCACCTCTTTTGGGGTAACGAGCACAGTTCCAAGTATACAAATCAGCACTTTACTAAGTGTAATGTCCTCTAAACCCACCGTTTTATTTGGATCACCTTTATTCATCAGCACCATGTCCAACCTTCATCCCACAGCCGTGCTTCCTTCTGTTTCCACCTCTGTTCATTACAGCAGCCTAACCAACCAGACTTCAGAGTCTGAGTCTGAGTGGCCTGGGAACGTTAACATTGAACCCAATGAAGTTTTGCTGCCTGACATGAATAGTCTGGAATACTACACAATTCAGCTCGAGAAGGAAAATGAAAGTTTACCAGAACAAAGAGGCAACCAAACCAACTCCAAGTTTTTGTCTGTTAGCACCGTTGAAACCCAGACACTCCATCTGAGTCACATGCTAACAGTAACGTACGACGATCTACAGCCCATGGACAACTCCTGGGCCAATGAATCATCCACGGACATCTCAGGCTTAGACCTCCTGAATGGCACTATCTCTGATCCCCCAGAACTGCGACCCACTCTGACAAATGGCACCTCATATGTTCTAAACTCATCAGATTTGGTTCCACCATCTGTAGACATTTCAACCTCCCTGTGGGCTTCATCCTCCACTTCTGACTGGATTAACTCTGAAACTGTGTCAGTGTCTGTGATGAGCAACGCTACAGAGGAACCAGATCTCACCTCGCGCCACGTGACCGACATCCACTGGTTCATCAACTCCACAGTTTCATTCCCCACAGACTTAACCTCAAATAGCACCGGCTTCTTTCAGGTCACTGAGATGGCTGACCAAGGCCTCACTGAAACACAGCCGGAGGAACCTTATTCTCAACCTTCAGATGATGGAACAACAGCATTCAGCAAACCGGCAACCACCTCTGCTCCACTTGTACCCAATCAGACAGCGATAATGACCCCATCGGTTATTAAAACCGAGGCCTTTAGCGTGACTGTTCCCCCCGCTGTGATCTCAGAGCAGACCTCCACCCTTCAGACTTCTACTGCACGAGAATATCTCTGCAGCATCACCACCAAACAGGAGAGCTATTTAGTGAGAGTCGGTGAGTGATTTCATTAAGTACAGATTCATGCAGATGGACAGTATATTAAAGTTTAAAAATGGGCCACATATTGTTAATACTGTAAATAAAATACATTAATAAATAAAAGTAAAATAGATGAAAGACCACCTACAATTGTCTGATGAGCTGATGGATTTGTGTCGTTTGTTACATCGTTTTGATGTTTAATGTTCCTTTTCTCAGGTTTTTTACCCGGATCCACAGCTGGCTATGCAAAAGCAAAAGTCCGTGAAATCCTCAGAACCGTATTCAACCGATCTGTTGAGCTACAGGTGAGTCTGAGAGCTGTGAGGAACTTAACTTTCAATAAATGCAAACTTACAACCTTGTCAATCCTTAAGGAATTGTTTTTACCTGGGAAGCGGTGGCCATGTAAGGAAACAAACGGCGTTTGGGGCTCCGCCGTGCGTGTCACATGGTTTGGGGTCTTTTGTAGATATAGATAATTGAATATTGAGTTGGAACAATACTGAGTTGCTGAAACCCAAACCAGCTATGTGATGTAATCCTAATGATCATTTACATCAAAGGGGAGGTTTTATTTGCAGATGACAGGTTTATAAAGGTATTCTGATGGCGTTTGGTTTTCTTACTATTAAAAGTTATAAATGCAGAACTTTCTCTTTAATATTTTAAATGTACAGTTGAAATGTGAAATGATTGTTAGATTCACTTGTACATTCTCTTTGTGTGTGTGGTTGTGTGTGGGGGCACGCGTCAGGTGGTTAAAGCCCCCCCAGATTTTGTGTTTCGAGCAGTGTCTGGTCCTGTTGTATACACTGCTATATCAGTCATGAACGCTCTGAGACGCTCTGTTCATACCTCTGAGTCCATCCTCAGTGTTTCCTCCATCAGTCCGGTACCAGACCTGCAGTACCATGTGCACTCAGGTACAGCTCTACATGTCGCTGCTTCCTCATTTGTACATCTGTGTTTCCACTGTTACTGCAGAAGCATAGCATGTTCAGTCTTTAGTTTGTGACCACCACTTTCTGTCTGCAGTGCTGCAGTTCGTTCCGAGTCACGTAGACATTCATGTGTGCACTTTCATTGATCTCATGGAGAAAGGCCTGACTTTTGCTTTCACTGAAGTGCGCCGTCGCTCAGAGGACTCTGCTGACTTTACTGTGCAGGTAGGAACAACTCATTCACATACACATGCACACGCTTTAAGGATTTACAGTGTTTATATTAAAACAAAATCCAGGTAAATTTTGTAGAATTACAGACTGTAGCACTTCTGCGCCTTTATGTTTTATATCATCATCTTTTTTTAATAATCAAAAGTACAGAACAGCTTTTATTTATTATTCATTCACATTAATATTATGTCAGTAATTTTTTTAACCTGCTGCCGTTTGTTTTAAAACGTGGTGTTCTGAGACACATGACAGAGCTGTAATGCATTTCAGATACTGAACATCACGACCAGCAGCGGGACTCAGACACTGAGACAGACAAGAGGACCGGTGGACATCGTATTTGTGATGCGAGATGCTGAGGGTTTTATCCAGGGGTCAGAGGTCAGCAGCTTACTGAGACAGCTTAGTGTGGTGGAGTTCAGCTACTACCTGGGTTTCCCTGTTCAGCAGATTGCAGAGCGTGAGTTATCAACATGTGCACCATCACTTAATGGTTCTTCCATCACATTCATGTCTGTATGGTCTGGTTTCTTTCAGCATTTCACTACCCTGAGCTGAACATGAGCCAGTTACTGCGCTTCTCCTGGGTAAGAACAGGTATGTGGATGTAGATCTGTGTTATTCTAACTGATTTGAGGGTAAGATATGTTAGGCCTGGGGTTCCCCTTTAAACTGTAGGTAAAATCTGAAGCCAGTTCTGTTCAGGCTCCCTCCAAAACTGAATGATTTGTGGAAGCACCAGTCCATCTCAGGGCAGACACACACAAACACACACTTTGGACTAAAAACATGAGCTCTCAGAGAAACCCACACAGACATGCCTGAACATGCAAACATCCATCCTGTTCTAAAACTCTGTGTGATACAATGTAATGCTGACCAATGTGATCGAGAGTAATTCTGATTCATCTTATGACCCGTGACCTCAGTGTAGGTGAGACACAGCTGGCGCTCAGAAGTGCCACACAGTGGATATAACTCATAGAAACTGCTGACATGCTCTTTTCTTTGTGTTCAGTGTTATTGGGTGTGATGGAGCATCGGATGGGTGACAGGATCTTTAAGGCTAAGATGGAGAGGAGACTGGCTGTGCTCCTTGCAGAGGGTCTGGTTAAAGGACGTCGATCTAAAAGAGCAACCATAATTGGCAACAACAGCTTGCAGGTATATCAATTAAAATGTTTCATTTGTTTGTTTAATGTGCCGGAAATGTTCTTTTTTTTTTGCCGTATTGGTGTTGACCATAATAAATTAGTCATACTTTGGTGTGTGTGTGTGGGGGGGGGGGGTATAGTTTACAGTATTGTAAGCTGAGATAAGAACAGATGTGGTGTGTCTGCTCTCTGCTCTGGTTTCCTAATGCTCACTCTGGTACTCCTCTAACCACAACCACCTGATTTCCTCTGTGCATCAGTGTTTTAGCTCATCAGTATCCATAGCAACAGCTTCTATTCATGGTGAGGCTGAGGCGCCACTGCCTGGTCCCTGCTCTCTCCTCTCAGCTTCTCTCCTCTCAGGCTGCTTGTTTGATTCAGATTAATTATTGAGCACTGCTCAGATATTTTAAATCTGAGAATTTCCACATCAGTGCACTGACACTTATTATGGACTGGCCTGGTTTCACAGCAGCCCATAAAGCACTCAGTGATGACTTCTCCTTCCATTGAGGATAAAAATTTTCTATGGAACTGTACAGCAAACCTTTCTGTCCTTTATTGGGTGTACTATAGTATAGTATACAATATAGAATACACATTAAGTCATGCAAATCAATTCAATATTGTTATTTATTAAACTATGGTAGATGTATTTAAAACGTCCTTATATTTGTATGAAACCTTCTTTAAACTTAGTTCTGCACAGCGGAGAAAAATATGGGAATATGAAGGGCCTTCCAAAACTAACCCACAGGATGTCAAAAATAATCTTTTTTTCTTCTGTTGTATTACCTTAAGATACTGAACTGTTTAACAATGGGACAAAAATCCCATAGTCAGACTGCAGAATCCTGTCCCCCGGATGCTCAGAGCTTTTTATAGCTGCAAAGAAAAGACCCGCTTAACATCAGACCTCATCAACACACCTGTAGGTGTAATGTGTTGCTGTCTAAATACTTTTGTCCAGTTTATGTCCTCTGCAGTACAAGTTTGAACGAGAAATGTGTCCTAAAGTTAAATCCTCAGTTCCTGTTTAGTGGTCACACAGAAAAGTTGGTATTTTATCCAGCAGGCCTGTCAATGCTGAAGCTGTTTCAGTATGTTGTCACACATGGGGGTGGGGGGGTCATTATTTTGGGATAAGTGTTTGTTTTGCCTGACACTACATTGTGTAATGTGAACATAATAAAGTGTTCTATGATTCAGATTGTCCAGACCGCCCGGCTGGCAGGTTCAGATCTTCCTCTGGAGATCATCTACTTTGTGGACGGAGCTGATGGTGAGAGGCTTCCTGCTGTAACCACGGTGAACCTCCTCAACAGAGTTGATGTGCAGCATGCCGCCATCATACTGGGATATCGTATTCTGGGAGTTCTGGCCCAGCGTGAGTAGCTTCATTACTCATTATGAATCGAGGCACAAAGTTCCAGGATGAACATCAACATTTTCAGATGTTTTTTATTGAACCAGGTTTTTCCTTTTTGATAAACATAAGTATATGTTTACATTCTTCAGGACAAAGGAACAAACTAAAGTGATATCAAACGTTTCCTTTAATTATTGGATGTTTTTTTATCTTGTATTATCTGTGAACACTGACGGGCTCCCATATTTCCCTCACGCTCCTTCACCCCCGTGTGTTTATGCAGCTGTGGAGAAGCAAGTTTCAGTGCCCTCCGAGCCTGAGAATGCCAACATGTGGATTGTAGTTGGTGTTGTGGTGCCCGTGCTGGTGGTGGTGATCATCGTTAGCATTCTGTACTGGAAATTGTGCCGCACTGATAAACTGGAGTTTCAGCCAGACAGTACCAGCAGCGTCCAGCAGAGGCAGAAGGTAAGGGACAGCACTGAGATGATGAACAGACCTGGTCAGCCTGGGCTTCTGTGTCTCTGACCCGTCTGCCTGCTGCAGGGTCTCATCTCCAGGGTCTGGATTTGGAGGCTTAGTATCAGTCTAATTCTTTTTGGGATACGGTAATAAACATTTTGTGAAGTTCTACGTGAAGTTCTACGTGTGTCACTAGGGTTAATTATTTCTGTTTTATATTACATGTGTACATAGTATACATGTATTACAACATGATAGATCGGCTATTGATCAGATATTGATCAAGGTTAATTATACTGCTGTTTTGCTGGTTCTTCCTTAACTAACTGATTATGTTGTAGATGTAAATGCTGTTTAGTATTTTGTAAATCACTATTTAGAAACAGGCTTATGTTTACAGATTTGCATATTAAAAGTTTAAGTAAACTTTATCATCATCATAAGAAGATATAAATCATACAGTATCTCTCAGCGCTGCATGCCGCTGTCAGATGTGTCTGCTCTCAGTTCACATCCAGACCTTCTGACTCATAATAATCATGTAGTTGTTCAGGAATAATCAGCTCACTCACCTCACTCACTCTCAACCAGCATGTTCCATTCATCTTTAATGTTCCATCCTAAAGAATTAATGATTGCTCTGATTCATTTCCTCTAATGGCTTTGTCGTTCATCCGTCATTGATCTGTCTCCTCATTTCTGTTACCGTTTCGTCATCTTCAATCTTTATCCAGTTCACCAATTCAACACAAAAACCCTCCCAGGGGTCACTGACTCCAGTTCAAAGACCAAGACGGGTAGTGGTAGAGAGTTCTGAGGAGGAGGAAGGGGAGGGTGAGGAGGGAGAGGAGGAAGAAGAAGAAGACGACGAAGAAGAAGAGGAGGAAAATGAGGAGAATGAGGTAGATGTTGGTAGAATAGCAGTTTGGTGACATGTTCTCTCAGTAGGTCGCAGTACACAGTAGATAGACGTATAGTTCGTGTAGTACAGAACCTCTTCACCCTAAAACTTTACCCTTACATAGTTCTCGTCAATCCCCACAGTGACATAGCTCAGAACTACATCCTAAATTATGATAACAAGAAACCCTCAAACCCACAGACTTGTTGCAGTGAGGCTAAAGTCCTATCCCTGCACCTTTATGCCTGGCCTTTAGAATCGGTAGATGTATTCTGAGTTAGAATGTTTATCGTCGTTTTAATCTGTGTGATTAACAGCTGTTTTTCTTCTGCAGGTATAGAACTGTTCAAATCCACTGATCCATTCACTGACCTTTGGGTTCCTCTCTTTTTGCAGCTCTATTTACATCATGTTCTATCATGTTATGAGGATTAAATGATCGCTCAGAACCAATCTGCATTGATTCTGTCTGGAGCTCGACTCTCTTATTTCCCTTTATTATAAACACTAATCGTTCTTCCTCCGTCTCTTCCTTTTTCCAGCTGCAGGCTCCCAGTGTAAAGGGCTTTGACTTCGCCAAACTTCATCTGGGCCAGCACAGTAAGGATGACCTCATGGTGATTCAGGAACCGGCACCAGCACCGACGAAAGAGCCGAGCGGCACAGAGAATATGGAACCTTCTACACCTAAATCTAGAGGTTCCTCAACCAAGGCCTCGCGAACAACTCAGCACAAGAGGGGACAGTGAGCTTTGTTATTGTTGTTTTTCATTTAGAGGCTCTGAGGGCACAAACCTGGTGTCATGCAGTTGGCGTGTCCCATTATTAATGTCATTAATAGCGCTAGTTAATCAATTTAGTTGTAGAGATTCTGATCAATAATTCGGTTTCTGTGAATTAGTAATAACTATAAAAAACCTCCACAGGTCATTGTAATGTAGTTTAACCCTTTGAGTGTTAAACTGAGATTTTAAATTATTACCTCATTTTATTTCTCTGGACTCAAAATGAAGGTGAAATCACACAAGATAGATTGTTTTAATGATTTTAATACACTGTTAAATTAACACTTAATACACAATGAACATCCACTGAGCACTTCCTAAAAACACCCATGTACTGTGTGTAAGAGAGAACAGTGCAGCTCCATTTGTTCACATCAAAGCCTTTATCATCTGAAAGAAAAAAAACTTTCAGAACATCAACCTCAACGTCTGGTGACCAACCTGGAAACGAATCAGAAGACTAATTTTAGTCGCTCATGTGACTGAAACCCTGCATACACCCGATCCCTGTAAATAAATGTTCATTTTTTAAAGTTAGTAACTTAATTAGAACTAAATCCCAGTCTGTGTTCACCTGTCAATCGGTTCACCTGCATATTTCTGCACTTGCAGTCAGATTAAAAGGTAGTGTTAACCGCATTCTTCAGCTTATTGTCTGTGTTTGTGGAAAGCTTGTTCTCTTTAGAGTGCCCTCATTCAGTCTGTGCTGTGACTGTTGATAAACCTTTTGATGTGTGTTATTTTTAAGGATTTCCCCTTCGGATGGTGACTCAGTGGGCAGTGAGCCATTCAGCGACAGAGAATCCCCTAAAGAAAACTCCAGACAGAGCGGAACATCCAGTGACCCCAAACAACCGCGCAAGATGACCACTAATGGACTGAATGGCAAGTTAAACTGTAGCTGCATTAATCAAATGAAATAAGAAACAGGGCAGAATATGAATGCTAATGTAATCAGAGTGTTTTAAAGAACACTGGGGTGGAAGGAGGAACTGAGCTGAGGAGGTTTCCTTTATAACACCTCGTTATTAACACAGCTGTGTGTGATTGATTCTCGCTGATGATAAATGAGACGAGCCCTTCTCTTTATTGCTCTCCTGTGATGCCTCATGTCTCGAACACGGCTGCAGAATCACTGACCTGCTGACTACAAGGGGTGGTTGTAGTTCTGTGTGATGTGATTTGGGTTCGATTTGGCATGGCTTCCAATGATGTCACTCAGCAACAGGTTGCAGGAACAACCCACACTGTAATAAAACATATAAACCAAATACTGTACTAAAAATCGCCTGCAGGACCTGTCCAGCAGATATAATTTGCTCTCTGTATTTTTTTTTCTCTCACACATTTGCCTTTTCACCTCTCAGGGAGAAATAAGATTGGTAAGAGTCTGTTTGATTGACCTGTAGAACACCCGCGTAGAACATTAGTACCGGTACTGTGTACTCACCTTAATCTGATCATAAATTAATGTTCCTTTTCTAGTCCAGTTCATAGAATGCATGAGATTAAACAAAAAGTGATGATTTTTATGGCACGTGCTGCCCCCTGCTGGAAAACACTTCAAACCCCCCCAAAACCTAATCAGGATATAGAAGAAAAATTAACAACTTAATTTTAAAGCACATTCTGTTTTAGAATAAAGTTATATAGTATGGATTTTTTGTAAACTATGGAAACAAGTTTACTACAAAAATAAATAAATAAAACTGATCAATGCTTTTATTTTTTCTTCTCGTTTTTGTGAAGGTCCTCCTCCACTCAATGGTAAGGATGAGATGCTGTCATCTGCCTCTATTTTTGAGCACGTAGACCGGATGTCCCGTCTCTCAGCAGACGCTGCCAACAAGCGCTTTTCGAGCAAGATCCAGCTGATTGCCATGCAGCCCATGCCAGCTCTGCCCTTACCCAGCACTGCCATCACTAACAAAGATCCTGAGGGAATAAGCAAGGAGGTATACACAGCACTCTGCTGATTAACCTCAGATACTGATCATCAGAAGATGCATTAAGAAATGCAGGAAGATGTAAAACCTTCTCAAATGTCATGGAATGTCATGATTATGACTTTTTCCTCACATTGTCTCAGTTCGCAATAAAATGTACACTGAGCTGTTAAAATATTCAACCAATCATAACGACATCTGGTTTATAATCAGCGACATTTACGTCTGCTTTATACAGATAGTTATTACATGCAAAGAAGACGACTGACAGCTCAAAGATTTACAGTTCAGCACCTTCATCTAGGGTTAGGGTTATCTGTTGTGAGCAGGTTCTTCTCTACAGTAACTGTATCATTTACTGTACAGCGCCTTCTGCTGGCTTTATAGCCACACAATGATCAGTAAAATGTATAGACAAAGAGTGTTGTTACAGAAGCTCTGAGATGAAACTGAATTATGTGATGTGTCTTGAATACAGTGATGTTCTAAACTGAGACCAGGGTCCTGTTTCAACCCTGTATTCTGACCCCAACCAAGTTGGGATCCTTGAAAGTCGCTTTGGATAAAAGCGTCTGCTAAATAACTAAATGTAAATGTAAATGTATAAATGAGACCAATTTAGAGAGAGAGATCTGTCTCTCTCTTATTTTTGGTTTTAGTTGCTCCCTCTGACTCTGACTTGTTGTCACCCAGATCCAGGTGGCCTTGCGACAGAAGTCTGAGATCGAACACCATCGCAATAAGATCCGTCTCAGGGCCAAGAGGAAAGGTCACTATGACTTTCCTGCCATGGATGATCTGATGGACAGCCTGGGAGATCCCAAAGAGCATGACCACATCTACCAAAAAGCTCAGATGCAAATTACCAAGATCCTGGACCCAGACAGCCACCCGCCTCCTCTCTACAGCCAAGAACCCAAGAAAAGGTTTTAAAGGATGTGCCTGATTTATTTAAACCTGTATCAATCTGACATGTGTGTACAGAGACCTGGAGTGATGTGTAGTACAAAATGTGAAGGTCCTTCACATGATCATAAGGTGCACGGTTCACTGTATGAACACTAGTTTAAAGTCTAGTATGAGACGTGTGTGTGTGTGTGTGCATGCGTTTGTGCGTGCGTGCGTGGTTAGAATACTTTTCAGAAACATTCCCCTGTACAGATGTTTTTGGAAATGATATTTAGTGATTATTACGGTTGTCAGCTCTGAGTTGTTCTCTCTGTCTGTGTGTAGCAGAGAAAAGCGCTCACCCAGACTGAGGAAGAAACAGATCAACGGAGATCTAACTGACGCTGACAGAGACCGACTCCTCACCACGGACAGTGACGGCACATACAAGAAATATCCAGGAGTTAACAACATCGCGTTTGTGGTCTGTTCTGTAATCATTATTATTATGTTTGTGTTTGTTCCTCCTCCTCACACTAAACTAAATGTGACTGTAATCGTGCATTTCAGTCGGATCCAGATCAAAGTCCTGATCTTCACAGTCCGTCTCCAAGTGATGATGTCTTTTTGAGTTCAGCTTCACCCGCAGTGGGTCACATTGCTCCCCCACCCCCCTACCTCCACCCTCAGCCCTCTATAGAGGAGGCCCGGCAGCAGATGCACTCATTGCTGGATGATGCGTTTGCCCTGGTGTCCCCGTCCTCTCAAGGTCCAAACGCAGAAATCACTCTTCCTGGGCTGGGCGTCCAAGAGGAGCACACCTCTCCCTCCAGTCCGCCATCACGTGGACCACGT
This sequence comes from Xyliphius kryptos, assembly GCA_025769995.1. Classification (NCBI taxonomy): domain Eukaryota; kingdom Metazoa; phylum Chordata; class Actinopteri; order Siluriformes; family Aspredinidae; genus Xyliphius; species Xyliphius kryptos. Next base: position 3,070 of record JAOUQT010253152.1, on the reverse strand, counting down.
CCTTGTGGACCTTCATACCCTGCACTCAGCCCTTTTTCTGGGGTAAGACAAATGAGGGTATGACCCCTATTAACCCTAAAGCCTCCTGCTTTGTTTATTAAGTGGGTCATTAAGCCACAACCCACTTCTGTAGAATACAAACCCAACACATTTCTTTTTTAAAAAATGGCCTTCAAACACATTTAAACATACATATGCATGTATGAAAGAAACTAAGAAACTTGATGAACGAAAATCCACATTTTATTGTCAGATTTGTGCCGTTTTGCCTCCAGACATCACCACAAATTCAAAGAAAAGGAAAACGTGATGCGTACTTCTTTTTTTTCTTCAAGCTAAAAGATTAGTACAAAGTCGGCAATAATTATTTTTCATTTTTCAAAAATGTACTGTGAAACCTGTTTTCGTTTCTAATCTTTTCACAAACAATCGATTGAAACTGAGACGTGTATTTTCATTTAAATCAATGTAAATCCAGTTAATTCATTCTAGAAACATCAAAATACAAAAAAAAAACAGTTTATAAAGAATAAAGTCATTTTTAATACTGAAAAGAAAACAAAGAAATTATAAATTCAGTCTTTTATATATTTTTATGAAAATGAATATAAAAGACCAATGTAAATAGTAAACATTTAATTTGAATAGCTTTCAGATTTCTCTCCTTCTGTTTTTGAGTCATATTAATTATTTGCCAGAATAGAACTTATCGTGGACGGCGACTTGCTTTACACTTGGCTGATTTTCATCTTAATGCCAGTCTCGTATTTTTTAATGTTTTCCTTCTTTAACTCGATCGTTTCTCTGCTCTTTTTCTTTGCTTGGCTGCTGCTCTGGAAATGTTTTTTGTCCTGTAACGAAGCTGAACGTCAAGCTATAACTTGACCGAAGAGCAATGAGACATGTCCGTATCTCCTGATCACGTCGAATAAATCCAAAGCAACTGCTGAAACAGACAAAATAGATGAACACCAAATCTGGTGATATCCGATGTTAAAAAAAAGATTCCACTGTATTTATTTCACACGATCTGTTCGGCACCCACCCAGAACGTGCAGTGGGTCGCGACCCACCATTTGCATGCCCTAAAGAACCCTAACCTTTATATACACATTTAAAAAGCAGTTTCTTTAATGAAGATTTAATGTTTTATTTCTTAGAGATATCCAGAGGTGTGTCTGCCTCCTCTTCATACAGCACACGCTGTTCTGCAGAGGTAAGAGGAAACATCTCTCACACAATTATCACAACAATGATAAACTAATGTTTGATCTTGTGACAGTAGGAAGTCGTGTTATACTTAAATAAATATTAAATCAGGCTCAGTGTGAGGGAGCAACACTCAGATTCTGACCTCTTAAACGATTCTAGGGTTAGGGTTAAAATATTGCAACAAAAAATATTTTGAAAGCTAAGGAGTAATTTTGATCTAAGTTTTCAAAGTTTGAAATGTGTGGTTTCAGACAGGGTCTCGGATCTGGGTACGTTCCAGCGGACGGGATAGGAGGAGATCGGCTTCAGTCTGAGGTTCTTTACAGCAGCAGGGCAGGATATATGGATGACTTGCCCTCTTCTGTAAGACCTCGGCCTGTAGGGGGCGCAGCAGGTATGTATTTGAACACCAACTGTAAACTTTTGAAATACTAAGACCACAAGTGTGTGTCAGCGGATCAGATGTTAGGAGAACAATGTTCATGCAAACACTGCAGCTTTGTGAGCAGGTCGCAGACGGGCGGTGGGGGGGGGGTAGACTGATTTGAATGAAGCGGGGGGCAGACTGATTTGAATGTGTGTATTTGCATGTGTGTGTAGGTGCTCAGCTACACCACTTAAGCCAGGTCACCATGTCGGGTCACGCGGGTGAAGGAAGGCAGCCAAGTGCCTTAAACTGGGGTCCGTATCCCGAAGATGACTTCAGGCCCCCCAACCGAGACCCTGTATGTACCCCCCCCCCTTTCTGCCTCTGCTCCTGATGAAATTCTCTCTCTGAATAGCTGCTGTTTTCATGTCTGTCTTTTTCCACCTCCCTCACCGTCCCTCGTTCAGGTATTCCACTACCCCCCCATCTCTGTGTTCCAGAACTCCCGCAACGGGGTAAGAGAGCCGTCTGCGCCGCCTGCTCACGTGGACTCGGTGGGTTCAGGCTTATCTGTGTTCTCTCCAGCTGAGGACGCTGTTCCTCCCAGCCACTCCTCTGCCTCACTTATCAAAGCAATCCGTGAGGAGCTGATGCGCCTTTCACAGAAGCAAGTGCCCCCTGCAGGCTACCAGAGCTGAGTCCAGTGGTTCTGCTTGGTACTTCCTATGGAAGAGGGGGTTTAAACTTAAAACCCAAACAGCTACGAGCAGCGTTCTACAGAAATCACTCTTTAGGGTCGGTGAACCTGAACACACTGAGGCCTTTGATTCTCTCTCCTGTTCGCCCCGAGGAACATTTAAACTCTGTACAGAGGTGAGGGAGCTCCCTCTCTCACTAGTTATGATGGTGACTCGTTTCCTCCTCCTTTCAGTCGGTCCCATCTGACAGTGAATCGGACATTTTTAAGGCTGGTTCTTATTCTTTCGCACCTTTTTTAAGAATGAAGCGTCCATCAGTGTCCACGCTGAGGTGATCACTGATTTGTTTTCAACAATTGGATTTGATTTTCCTGAAGGTTCGACTGTTTACATCAAAAATACAAGCAAAGCAACTGTAGGTTTTTAATTAGAACATTATCGTTACCTCACATCATCAGATCTGTCATTACAGCCGCCACGCCGTCCAATCAAAACACCAGATTTACTTTTATCAGTAAGAATTTGGAAATGGGTGGAGCTTCTTGTTATACTTAAATCCATTGGTATTGGCCAAGCTAAATTTCTCTCAAAAGAATTTTTAAATCTTACAGACCCCAATTTTGTGTAATTTGCTAGTCAGTTGTTGATAAGCTCCGCCCATTCAAATCCTGCCAATCATTTTAAAGTATTTCTGATTTCATCTGTTCAGGTAAAACGCGGCTTCACATTGCGGACGGATCAACAGTTCAACAGCGGCATCACCATGCATCCATGCATGTTTATCTAACCCCCC
>JAOUQT010253048.1:0-17213 GCA_025769995.1 Xyliphius kryptos | reverse complement strand
GTGTGTGTGTGTGTGTGTGTGTGTGTGTGTGTGTGTGTGTGTGTGTGTGTGTGTGTGTGTGTGTGTGTGTGTGACAGGCTCAGTAAGCATGCGCTGCCAGCCGCCCCCTGATTCCAGCGGGAACACCATTGGATTGGAGGCCATCATCCGCAAAGCTCTAATGGGAAAATACGAAGACCAGGGGGATGAGCGCCCACCTTCTAACTCTGTTACCCCACTGAGCGCTGGGGGACCCTCTGTTGCTGCTGAGCCTCGCAATGAAGAACCATACTCGCTGTCCGGTACGTGCCATTTCTGTCCCCCTCGTCTTCCTGATAATGCTGGTCGTTTCTGATACAAAACTTAATGAGACGAAGAAACTTCAACACAGTGTGGCTTCTCCCGCAGGTAAAGCTAAGAGTAGCGGCCGCTCCAACGGCCGTAAGACCAAGTCTCCCGCTCCTGGACTTTCCGGAGGAGAGCGACCGTCCTCGGTGTCATCCGTCCATTCTGAGGGAGACTGCAACCGCCGCACTCCACTCACTAACAGAGTGTGGGAGGACAGACCCTCATCCACCGGTACGCACAGATCAGCAGTTAGAGCCGCCGTAACACAGCAGGTCCAGGGTTTGACTTCTGCGAGAAGTCTGTAATTATAGAACTGAATAGTAAATCCACATGGAAGAGGAACTTTTTCACTATGGAAGGCGTATCTTATAAAATGGCTAATGTATATGCATTCTTTCATTCATTATCTTCGGCTTAATCCACTATCAGGGTCGCGGTGGGGTTCCCCATGCCCATCCAGGGGAGAACGTCTCGGGCGCCAATCTAGGGGCAATTTAGATCAGCTAATTTACCTTGAATCCATGTAGACTGTGGGAGGAAACCGGAGAACCCGGCGAAAACCCACACGGACACGGGGAGGACATGGAAACTCCATCCAGATTAGGAATCGAAACCGGGAATCCCCAGCGCTGAGAGGCGAACGTGCCAACCTCTAAGCCACCGAGCCGCACGGCCAATGTATAGTACCCAGCAAAAGTTTGGACACGCCCCCTTTTTACTCCATCACTTCTTTAAAGAACTTTTGCTCCTCAAACTTAATGTAGTTATTTTAAAGAATTCAAATACTGTTATTGTAAGATCAAAAATAGCTTGAACACACACTCATACAGTACCTGTCGAAAGTATGGACACGCCCCCTTCTTACTCCATCATTTATTTTTTCCACTTATCATATAGATGGACTTTGTAGTTTTACAATTACAAACTGTAGTCCATCTGTTTTTTTGTTTTTGTTAGTCCTCTGTTGGTTTTCTGACACTGCTGGGATAGGAATAATGCACCAACCAAATAATAATTAGAACTGAGTTTAAGGGGATGTACACAGTATGTACTGTATTAAGTGGAACTGATAACATGGACTGTAAGTGGAGCAATTAGGAGGCGTGGCCAAACTTTTAACTGATTCTGTATGGAAGACTGAAATTGCACTTTATTCTGACCTTAAAGCCTCAAACTACTCTCAACCGACTTTAAACCTCTCATAAATTAATACATGAAAAATAAATGGCAATTATAATGCACACAAACCGACAACAAATAGACTAACTCATAAACAACTAATCAACAACTTTAAGTAAAAAGAACCCAGACTGCCACATACCGATACCCATTACATCACATTTAGTTATTTAGCAGACGCTTTCATCCAAAGCGAATTACAAGTATCCCGACTTGGTTGGGGTCAGAACACAGGGTTGCTCAGGGACCCACATTGGTAACTTCAGTGGAGCTGGGATTTGAACCCACAACCTTCTGATTGATAGTCCAACACCCGAACCACTGAGCCACCACTCCCATTAAACACATCCGGACAGAATGCCCCAGGAGAAACATAGTACCACCAATACACCAGGTGTGTCCATACTTTTCTGGCCTGAGATGTACTTTTTCCAGTGGACTGGTCATCATAATTGTTGTTCTCTTCTGGAAAAGTATCCCTTTTAAGTTATATTTATGTTTACGTTTAATTATAAGTGTAAGTAAAGTTTTTCTGTTACATATAAATGTCGAACAGCAATTAATGTACACACACTTGTACATGAGTTGAAAGACAAAGTGTTTGTGGCACATTTTCTTACATTAGGATTTTTGGATCAACCCACTTCTGTGAATCAGGCTTTCTCCCCCACATGAAAATAATGAAGTCCAGAGATCGGACGAATGATCATTTGGAAGCCTACTTAAGGTTTGGGATCTACTGTTCAGACTCCTCACACCTGGCTGACGGCATTCAGTGCAAATCATCAGTGTCTTTTTCACTGGATTGACTTGTATTGCTAATAATATCAACAAATTGTAAAAATAATAATAATATCAACAGGCCAGAAATATGTGGACACCCCTGCTATAAGTACATGACGTTAAAAAAAACAAACTTTGACCGTAAAGTGTCTTTCGAGTCTTTGGCAGTATTAGTATTGCGACTCCTAAATAACCTTATTATTCAGTGGATTCTGTGATGTACAGTAAAAAGAGATAATGGATCACATTTTAAACTTCTTAATTAACCATAGAATGTGCTGGAGGTGAATTTTGGAAAGCCGTATTTATTTTGTACCACTGAATATTATGATGTGGTGATGACATCACAGGTTCAGTGGACCGCTGTGTTCAGACGTTCTGTATTCTGCCTGATTTAACTGTTTTCTAATGTGTGCAGGTCCGTACCCCTGTAACCCCTTCACCATGATGCGTATGCCCGGCGCCGTGATGCCCGGACCCTCCCCCTCACCTACCCAACCCACCGCCGGACCTCCACCGGCTCAGAGCCGTACCTGGGAGGAGGAGCCCAAACCGTTGCTCTGTTCTCAGTATGAGACTCTTTCGGATAGCGAGTGAACCAACACGCACCCACACACACGTCACATTCTCACTTCAATATGGGCTTGTGTACACACACCAGACCCCCACTCCTTTCAGCCTGTTGTGCGCACAGTCGTTGCTCATTTCCTCCAACGGGATGTTCTTACACATGCGCGGCGAAACACCGGTGACTTCACAGCTGGGCGATTTGCCGGACGAGTTGTATCGGACTGCAGACGTGAATGATTCAGCCTCGGACTGCGATGACATCAACAAACTGTGCATCATCATGTAAATACATATTGCAGTATGGCGTCATATCTTCATTACACCCCCCCTCCCCATCCCCGCTTGATATACACGCTTACCTGAGCACAAATAACAGTCCCAAGCTAATATGTCTGCTCTACTATAATATACTAACACACCACAAGGGGCAGCGTGTGCACTTGTAATCATCTCTGCACAGTTTGCACTCTGCTTATCCGGTTTTGTCTCTGCGCTCCGCTTCTGGCCTTATCTGCTCGGACTCAGGATTCTCACCCCTCCACCCGCGGACGGTTCCCTCGTCTTGCTTCCGTCTTTCTCCGCCCGGTCTGTGGATGCGTCCTAATACACACATAGACACTACTCACTTCAGGCTTGAATGATACATATCGTGGACCGCTTTCCTGGACACATGTAGTCTTTTAACCTGAATTCGCGCGTGTCTGCAGAAGGGAAAGGGGTTCTGGTTCCAGCCGCTGTGCCGGTCAGACTGGATTTTAATCTTTCAAACAGAAAGTCTCCTACTGATCGCACTGTAAATGCATGGCCCGGTTCTGTCCCATTGAGATCAGCTGGTTACGTTATACCCAAATATTCCACTTAGGATGGTTCCAGGATGGTCATAGTAGTTTGTTCCCGCTTTTTATGTAATAGCCTCATTCAGTGACCTGAGGGGATCCCGGCGGATCCGTCACTTAAACTTAAAGGAGCTTGAACTGAAATTGCAAAACGGTCAGTCAGCTCCCGACTCGAGCACTTTATCATAAACCTTAACTGACCCGATGGTAAGACGGCGAGCGGCACGATAAGATCCTGAGTGCGGTTTCCTGACCGAGGTCCAGACATGACTGTGTTTGTGGGTTTCCATGGTAATGACCACGTATCGAAAAGCTCAGATTAACCGGGCGGCATCAACTCACATGAAATTTCCGAATCGTTGAATGGAGATGACCTCAGTGGACTGTATGAATGTCCGTTGTTTTTTTTTTTAAAGCCGTGCTCGTTTTTTAAAGCAGAAAACGACTCCTGACTGAAGAACGTGTTAAAGCGCAGGTCATGTGATTTCATATGGTTTAAATCAGCGGAGTTTTTCAGTTTTGGGGATTTATTCAAATTCAGATTTGCCAGGGGAAGGAAGACACTGTGCAATCGAATCTGATATTTAATGCACTATATGAACAGAAGTATTGGGACACCTATACTTCTATACACCTATAATGCAGCTTCAACAGCTTGACCGTTCTAAAAGGGTTTTGTAGATTGTTGGACTCTTTCTCATTAAACTCATTCATACTGTTGTGCATCCCAGAACAGATGAGGGCCTTCCCCAAACTGTTTACACAATATTGAAATACATGGCTGCAGTGCAACAGGACTGACCGAAACCTCTGGATTCAGTCCTAAACGGCCCTGTCCCAAAACTTATTCCTATAGTGCATCGTAATTCATACAGGCATTAATACAGCTTATAACTCCTTATGTCATGTGGCACCCTGAATAAGGACTGAAATGCTGTTTCTGTTACTGATTGGACAGTAAGGTCTTCCTGTTGCCTCCACTAAACCTCAGCATCACTCACACCACGGACCACAGTGACTGACCAATCAGAATGGAGGATTCCGTGCCGTGTGATGACGCTGTATGTGTCTCAATGTTTTTAAAATGAGTTTTAACGGCGCGGTAGTTCAGTGTGATGTCATCAGATCTGGGACTCCCCCCCCCCCTTCCCACGTTCACTGCAGACGCGCTTTGGCTGGATGACTACATTTGTACGGGACGAATCTTTATTTTTGGAATCAGCACCTTTGGGGGGGGGGGGTTTGTTTGTGTGGGGGGTGCATGGGTTTGTTAACACTGACTGGGAACCGTCGGATGCACGGCTTTCCCTGAACCGCTGGGTGCGGGACCCGGAGGTCTGTTCGTCTGTACGGACCGCGTTGTTGGTTTACAGGGTACATCCGCTGATTTTTGATGTTTTCTGTTCATGGGCCATTTTACTATCACTAACTTTTCTATAAGAACCGTTTTATAGAGCCGTTCCGAACCCGGAGTATACCCCCCCCCTCCCCACCTTCGGACTTCTGAAGCACTTGGTTTTATGAAGCAGACGGAGAGCCGGGCGCGTTTTGTTTTCCAGTGTTGTTGCTTCGTGTCGTTCGTCGGCGTGTCGTCTGCCTTTCGTTGAGAAAACGAAACGTCCTCCGCTTCAGCGACAATCACGGGAGGAGGTCACGTTTGCAGAGCTGAGCGCCCGGACGGAGGAAAGCTGGACCCCACGGGACGACCTCCCCTCACCTCCGGGTCCGGCCCGCGTCTCACGTCTCCCATCCTGTGTACAAATCCATTCTGGTGTCAAAGTGCCATTTATGTCTGAACTACCGCGTGATCACGCACAATGTTTTGTTTTGTTTTTGTTTTTTACGCTTAAACACAGCCAGGTGTTGGGTGGTTGTTCCGGTCCTCACACTAACGCGTCTCCTCCTCGGTGTCTGCGGGACGCTGCGACAGACTGTTCGTTACTTTGCATGTGCTTTAAATATCCTTTTTATTATTATTTGCTTCATTTTTTTAAAGTGGAAAAATAAAGACCTTTTTTTCGACTGTTTGATTCCCCAGATTTACCTCCGTGAGATTATTGTGGTCATGCGAACCCGACTCGCTCATCCTCTGGCGGCGGGTTGTGGTGGTGCAGCCACACGGGCTTTTGTAACCAGCGCTTTGTGAGTTCTGTTAGTGTTTCACATGAACATGCTCCTCATCACCCCGGGTCTGAGGCCAGATTATAATCTGTTAATCTGACTGCCTTTAAGATCTGGAAGTGCTCGTAATCTGGGTTGTCCTCTGAGTGGCGCAGAGGGGGGTATCCTAGTTCTACCCCTCACATCTCCATTATTAAGTGTCTGATGGAGGTGCTGGATGCTCTGCGGTGAAAGGGGGGTGGCTGGGTAATTAATGGGTTCACATGATACAGGTGACCGGAGGTCATTCCGAACTCAACATCCACACGTTTCATGACATGGGGCTGGATTTTGTTAAAAGAAAGATGCTGTCTGAATGAATCCTAATAAAATTGTGATGTCATAAAGTGAGATTTAAAGTTGTTTCGATGTCGTCATTAACCTGGTGAAACGACCTGCTTTAGGTTCCGATAGAAAACCTGATCTGATAGCATTGCGTTGAAATAGTACGGACTTTTCATCTGGGAGGAAGCAGAACATGCGGTTTCCTTGGAAACGGGAGAGAGATGAAATGAGATGTTCTCAGATGCTTTATGTCTGTTTAACATGTTTTCAGCCTGCTGCTTCACAGTGTTGTGTGTTATTGGGATAAAGAGGTTTTGGGGGTAAGGAACCAGGTTTATGACCTGAAGGTCCCCGCTTCGATTCCCGGTCCCAGCACTGTGGCTGTAAGTGCCCTTGAGGGGGGAGGTACCCAACCCAAATTTCTCCCCAAGCGCCATAGGAGTCATTGAGTTGTGTGCTCACCACGCTTTGTGTGTATATGTGTGTGTTTTACTGCACCGTTGGGTTGAATGTGGTGGACAATAGCTAAAAATAGATAAAGCAACCGTTCACACTTCTGTTTCTTCAGCTTGACCCATCTGAAGAAAAAAAAACCCAAAAGGACCAGACGCACCCTGAACTTCTGAATGAACAGCTCGTTGTGTTCTGTGTTGGTTTCTGTTGTTTGTAGAATGATGTGTTTGCAGGTTCAGTTGCTTTCCAACGAGGTGGTGCTGAAGTGCAGCTGCTGTGAGGTTTGCTCTTCCTTCACTTTGATGACTGTGTGTGAGGTAAGATGATAAATGTTGATGAAAGTATGTGAAAACAACAAATACCAGGAGTGAAGATATTGTACACTATATTGCCAAAAGTATTCGCTCACCTGCCCTGACTCATATATGATCCTAATTGTCGTCCCATTCCTAATCCACAGGGTTCAATATGACGTCGGTCCACCCTTTGCAGCAAGAACATCTTAAACTCTTCTGGGAAGGCTGTCCACAAAGTTTAGGAGTGTGTTTATGGGTATATTTGAGCGTTGTTTCAGAAGAGCATTTGTGAGGTCCCACATAGACAGACAGACAGAGCGTATATATAATAATGAGATATATGTGAACTTCTCCTCTTCCAGCTTCTAAAAGCCAAAGTTCACATACTTTTGCCATTTAAATATTTATTATTGGATCTTGTTCCACGTACGGGACTTGTCTGTAAAAAGTTATAATTAGTTGAAAAAACAAAACAAAAAACACATTTGTATTATACGGACGTCATGAAGGCTTTAGAGTTGTATTGCGAATGTGGTGCAGTGTAATGACCTTTCCACAAGAGGGCAGTGTAATATAATGTGAACCGTAATCCTGCTGCTGTTGGGTTCCACAGTGGGAACCAGACCCACAACAGAACCAGTTTAACACACTGTGTGTTCTGCGGTGTCTCTCTCACTCGCGTCCCGCTCACAGATCAGTCACAAGGTTGTTTCTCTGAATCAGAATTTTATTCGTTTATTCATGACGTACATAGAATTTAAATTATCTTCCAATCTCTCGTTTATAACCAGAAAAAGTCCAATAAGTTGGGAAATTATATAAAAATATAAAGAGAATCATTAAGTGCCATATGCAACATATACAACAGGAGAGTATCTTACAGACGAAATCAAAACGATTCCTGATCAAAGAGCCTTTAAATCTGAGATCAAACACCTGAATCCGCTCCAACGTCTCTCTCACACTGACCTCACTTTTCTTTTCACTCACTGACTGTAATCTGGGTTCTGTAATATGGGTTCTGTAATCTGACTGTAATCTGAGTTCTGTAATTTGACTGTAATCTGGGTTCTGTAACTTGACTGTAATCTGGGTTCTGTAATATGGGTTCTGTAATTTGACTGTAATCTGGGTTCTGTAACTTGACTGTAATCTGGGTTCTGTAATTTGACTGTAATCTGGGTTCTCTAATCTGACTGCAATCTGGGTTCTGTAATCTGAGTTCTGTAATCTGGGTTCTGTAATTTGACTATAATCTGGGCTCTGTAATATGACTGTAATCTGGGTTCTGTAATTTGACTATAATCTGGGTTCTGTAATTTGACTGTAATCTGAGTTCTTTAATCTGACTGTAATCTGGGTTCTGGGATCTGAAGGTTTCTCTTTCTTTGCTGTTTAATGTTGAAGTATCAGAGTCGTGACTCTTGATTCTTTTCTCATGACTCATTTGAAAGTCCAGCCAGCCGAGCAACAGTGTGCACAAATGTTTGTATGTATTTGTATGTTTTTAGTGTGTGTGTGTTTACAAAAGAGTCAAGTCTGGTGGAGGTAAAATCCCGGATTGGGGGTTACATTCAGCATGGTGGTGTTTTAAGAGCTGTGCAGGGTGGGTGGCAACGTCAACAGTCTAAAGTAGCAGGACATTCCTGCTGCCCACTTAATATTTGGGGTCAGAACACAGAGCTACATACAGAATCCCTGGAGCAATGGGGGTTAAGGGTCTTGCTCAAGGACCCACTTTGGTAACTTCAGTGGACCTGGGATTTGAACCCACAACCCTTAGTCCAACACCCTAACCACTGACCTCACCCTTCATGAGCTACCACATACTTCAGCCTCAATTTCAAAGTTCTCGAAAGCAAGGAATCACAATCTGTGTTCTAATTCATCCCAGCGCTGTTGCGATGTGGGTACAGCATGAGCCAACATTCACTCAATGCTTTTAGGATTCAGATGGAGCCTTCCCTAAACTGTTCCTCTTAGAATTTCAGGACAGGTGCTTGGTTTGAAATCCATTGTGGTGAGAAAACTCCAGAACCCAGATAATCATACTGTAGTGTGTGGTGCAGTTTTGAACAATTCATCAACTGCATTCAAATAAAAACCATGTGTTTGATGAACTGTGATGTGGGATCACAAATTTTGGCTTTTTTATGAGGAATACATTTCTCCTCGTGAAGTAACCAGGTGTCATGGCTTTAAAACCTTGTCATTAATCTGTCTGTGGCTTAATCTTCATCCTTAATCTGCATCAGGGAGCCGTGTGACCGATGATGATGTGAAGGACTGAAAACGGCGTGCATGAGGACGGTGGGGCGGTGTAGCAAAGAAACCCCCATCCAAAAAAATCAGCGGAGGCTTTTACGAAGCTGTGGAGTTGCATTGTGGCAGAGTTTCGTTCACCGTCAGCCAGATGGTGAGTCATGATTCAGCCCTGAGTCAGGTTCTGCTTTACGGACGTGTTCCTCACAACCAGCCAGCATGCGGCCGCTGAAAGTCTTACATCACTCCATATTCTCACTTCCTTTTCTTCCACTGTATAAAAGCTTTGGTCCCATCATTCAAGTGCTTTGGGTCTGCACAACTCGTCTCTCGTCAAAAAAACAACAACAAAAAAATACACTGCAGTCCCAGGAATAAAGGAAAAAACAGCTTTTTTTTTGGCGAAAGTGCAACGAAGCTTCACACTACTTGTGTTTTGTATCTCTGTGGGTGGGGGTGTGGGTGGGGGTGGGTTGGTAGATGTATTAAATCAGTGTCTCTAGCAGACAGAAGAGGGACAGATTTCAAACCGTCCCCAGCGACGTTGAACAAGAGAAACAGACTGATTCCATCCCTGCTGTACAGCGCCAACGTCACAGGAGAACCAAAGGAAGAGCGTTTGGAGACCCTTCGCCCCCCGAGGCGTCGCCCCGCTCAGGGGGACGGGAGATGGCACCGAGGGGGCGATAGTAAATCTGTACAGGAGAGTCAGGCTGCAGGTCTTACAGCTCTTCCGAGTAGATGATGCAGGGACTGATGTCGTCGCTCGACTCCAGCCTCACCGTGGAAACGAACCTGCGGCTGCCCGCGCCGTTAGCATTGTAGCACAGCGTGGTGCGGTAGGTGTTGCACGTGTGCTTGGGGTAGATGATGGCCGTGCTCTGATAGTGGACGGCCCGGTGACGCGGCTCAAAGTGGACCTCTGATTTGTAGTTACGCCACGTGCGGTTCCGCAGCGCCACCACCGTCTCACTGTAGTTGGTCACCGTGGGGACGCGCGCGAACAACACCTCGTCGCGGTAATGCCGGTGCGAATCGTACTTCACCTCCGAATTGAACCTGCACAAACGGGGGGAGTGATTAAGCGTCATGCTGCACACGCGCACCACCATCACGTCTGCAGGAGCTACCTGCTAAACGGCAAACTTTTTCTTTCAGGTGTAAAGGATGACTCACCTGATCTCTGTGCTGGGTTTGGGGTTCACCTCGATGCTCTCTCCAAATACCACTGGCTGCATGCGCGACTTAACATCTCCTCCCTGTGAGCTCAGCAGCAGGTATGGAAGCTACACAGACACAACATCACGGTCAACGGGCTGCATTCTTAGCTGCAAACTATCAGCTCTGATCAAATAAAAATACATTCAAATTTTTTTTATAAGCTATTAAAGCCGACCCGTGAGGTTGTTTGAACTATAATGAATGATAATGAAAAATAATGTCCACACGTAGCCGCGTTTCTGGAAAACGAATACATTTCTATGCGTTTGGCCCTCGTATCCACATCAAATGTGTTTAACATCACAAAACACGATCATTTATGAAAACTCCAGGCAAAGTGGAGTGTACTTTGTGTTTATGCACATGTGAAAACAGCGTTTTAGGGTCCTAAACGTCACCGTTTGCGACAAATAATGTGACAATGACGTCACACACGCGACTGTTATTGATTTTGAGGTGAAGACAATGAACGTTAGCGGAGACGTGCTGATTCTTATGTTTATTATGATGATTTTTGAACGTTTCTTTTTACAAACCAAATTGTTACAATGCATTGTGGGGCGCAGGAGAAAGGGGAAGAGGTTGGGTGTTTGTTTTGAGGGATTCTGATTGGCTGACAGATCTGAGCTTTGTTACACTGACCTCTATGCGCTTTGGCGTGATTGTGCACGTTCATGTGGATAAAAACTTTTTTTGAACGATCGATGATATTATTTCTAAAAATGATGGGTGGGGGGGACGGGGGACAGGTCTCAGTCTCAGAAATTCTCTTAATTCATCCCAAAGATGTTCTATGGGGTTAAGGTCAGGACTCTGTCCTCCATGTCTTTATGGAACCTGCTTTGGTGCACCGTCATGTTGGAAGAGGGAGGGGCTCCAAACTGTTCCCACCAAGTTGGGAGCATGGAACTGTCCAAAATGTCTTGGTCTGCTAAATCATTCAGAGTTCCTTTCACTGGAACTGAGGGGCCCAGCTCCTTAAAAACACCACCGCACCATAATCCCCCCCCTCCACCAAACTTTACACTTGGCACAACGCAGACAAACAAGTACCGTTCTCCTGGCAACCACCAAACCCAGACTCCATCAGATTGACAGCGTAATCCGTCACTCCAGAGAACGTGTCTCCACTGCTCTAGAGTCCAGTGTGGGCGTGCTTTACACCACTGCATCCGACGCTTTGCATTGCACTTGGTGATGTTGGCTTGGATGCAGCTGCTGGACCATGGAAACCCAAGCTCTTTGCGCACTGTTCTTGAGCTAATCTAAAGGCCACATAAAGTTTGGAGTTCTGTAGTGATGGACTCTGCAGAAATTTAGCGACCACGTTGCACTATGCGCGTCCCCTCCCCTTTCGTTTACGTGGCCTACCACTTGGTGGCTGAGTGTTCCGATCCCAACCAAGTTGGGATATTTGTAGGTAGCTTTGGATACCAAATAAAAAAAAAACCCAAATGTAATTGTAGTCTAAATGATGACAAACTTGGTGTGGTATCAATCTAACGGTTGTGGGTTCAAATCCCAGGTCCATAGACATTACCACTGTGGGTCCTTGAGCAAGACCCTTAACCCTCATTGATCCAAGGTTGTTGTATCTACTCTGTGGTCAAGTTGGGGTACTTATGAGGACCATATGTAAATGCAGCTGTTGAATACCACTGAAAATGATGAACCTTCTGAAACAACCCAGGTTATTCATGTCCTGTCCAGCTGCACTTATAAAACATAGGCTTTAAGACATTTGTTGTAAGGGACGCTCAAATAACACAGAATATATGTGAATACAATTGTTTTGTAGTGAAACTGTTAATTCAGTCCAGAAAATATCTAAACCACATACTAGTTGATGGCCACGCTGAGGAATGCGAAGAATGTACGCTGAAGAACAGAAAGCCTTGTTTAGGGAGAGTCAAGGATATTTAATTGGGCGCGCGCCTTTATGTTGCTTTTAAGAGCATACCGAACAATTGGAGCTTTACCAACAATTTAAACCAGAAATGGTGGTTACAACTTTACAAGCGCGTCGTGTTATTTATCCGCGCTGACATATATTTGAGTTCACTGAACACCCCTGCTCCACTGAGGCTAATGGTTTGGCCCGTAGTGGGAGGTGCTTTTACGGAACTCGGCTCAGATCAATGAACGCAGCTAAACAAACGGTTTGTCCAGAGCTCGATGTGGACGCTTGGGGGAGCTAATACTCATAACCATTCTCAGTAGAACAGCCTATTTCAGGACGGTCGTTTGGGTATAAAGACAAATTTAATTCGGCAAAAGCGCCAAACGGGCTCTATGTGATATGCTACAACTTTACTACCTTTTACTCTTTGGATTTTGGTACTTCGGAACGAGCGACTAGCGTTGACAGTCAATACTGCTCCTCTGTTTCCAGTTTGAGGATGATTTTTGCGAATTCTGGCAACCCACTGAGAACCACCCATCGTAAACAGGTAAAGCAGTCGGTTTGGTTTCTTTCATTGGAGCGCACTTGTAAATGGGCTTTAACATGGTTGCCACTACGTGAAAAAACTACAAAATAAAACAAATCTCTGAATTTATCCTATAAAAGTACCGAGTTCTAGATTCCATTCATTACATACAAACGGGTTTAAGAAGCAGGTCTCGACGTTGTTGCTAAATCTGCACGTTTCAGGTAATTTGTTTTGTCAAGAAATATATCTGACGATTAAGCTGTTTTTTTTTGTATCTTTTCATTTTGTGTTTTGTCAGATATTTACCTGTTTGTTTTATATTTGAGTCTATGTTTGTGTTCTGGTTTATTATAAATGTAGTTACGGTAACTCCCTGTTTCTCAGACAGCCATTCATTCATAAATTCACGGTTTTGTAGATGATTGTAGCTTTTTGTCAATTTGAAGTGTCTTTTTTTGTTTGTTTGTAAGGTGTTTAAGTCTTTTTCTTAAATTATTTCTCATATTTCCACATTTCAGAGGGAAATCTGCGTTTTCACCAGCTTTAGTTAACGTTTGCTTTAAAGATAGACAGTTTGCACTTTATTATTATACATTTGTTTCACAATTCAACACATTCTATAAGATTAAACCAAGTTCACAAGCTTTAATCCTCTGATTTATAATAAAAAGCAGTGTATTTGATCATTGGGTTGTTAACTGCTCCACCAAATGGTGGTGTATCTGTCTAAAGCCTTGATTTAATTTTAATAAACTTTGGGTGGGGAAAAAGTACAAATACAACAGGATTGTGTTGCATAATATTTTATTTATTATTAGTATCATCATTATCATCATCTCAGGGCAGCACAGTGGTTTAATGTTAAGCACATTCGCCTCTCAGCGAGTCCAGTTTCGAATAGTGATCTGGGGGAAGTTTCCAGGCTCTTCTCGTGTGGGTTTCCTCTGGGTTCTCCGGTTTCCTCCCCCAGTCCAAAAACTTGATTCTAAGGTTAATTGAATACTCTTAATTGCCCCATGTAGTCTGTGTTTGAGTCTGCTCAGCGATAGACTGGCGTAGAGGATAAAGCGTAAGATAATGAATGAATTCTAAAGGGTTTAATGGCGGCTTGGTGGTTAGCACGTTCGCCTCTTAGCATTGGGGATTCTCGGTTCAAATCCCGATCTGGGTGGAGTTTCCATGTCCTCCCCGTGTCCGCGTGGGTTTCCTTTGGGTCCTTCGGTTTCCTCCCACAATCAAAAAACATGCCCTGGATAATGTGTGGATGTGTAAGTGTGTGTGCCCAGCGATGGATTGGCGCCCTGTCTTGGGTGTATCTGCGCAGCGCCCGAGATGTTCTCCCCTGGATGGGCATGGGGAACCCCATCGCGAGCCTAGTAGAAGAATGAAGATAATGAATGAATGGATGGCTGGTCTAGGGTCATGCAGGGGTTCCCTAGGCCCATCCAGGGAAAAATGTTTTGGTCGCTGGTAGATGTACCCAGGACAGGGTGCCCAAATATCGTTGGGCACACATACTCAGAGTATATATAGGGGCAATTTAGAGCAGGTAATTTTCCATGTTTTTGGACCGTGGGAGGACACCGGAGACCCCACATGCTAACCGCTAAGCCATCGTACCTCCTGGTTTTATTATTATTATTATTATCATACTTTCTTTAATAATAAACTTCCAACCACACAGATTGATTCGTCATGTCTGAAAATAAATGTAAAACGAACTCACAGTGATGCTTTAATAATCCAATAAAGTCATACAGAACAATATGAATCAGAGGCTCAAACACATTTCCCCCCTATTATTTTAGCTACAGTTTGCATCGTATACAGTATGTATGTATTTTAAAGAGAAAGTATCTTTTTTTTTTTTTTTTTTAAACCTGGTCCCAGTATTTCCCTATAGTAAAAAGTTGGTATAGTTGAGTTAGAATGCAAAAACCAGCAATGGCAAAACATTCGTAGTGTAATCCTGTGGGGCAAGGCTTTAAACCGAGGTAAATCAGGCTTGTGTTTTTCTTTCCTCCTTGTAATGTTATTCTAAGTGTCAGTGACGCAGACTTGTGCACGTCCACTTTAAAAACTGAGACGGAAAGTTTGGTTTAAAAGATTAGTTTAATACTAATATAAACTGTATTTGTATGTTTACAGGAGGAGAAGTTGCAAAATGTTATGCTTTTACACTAATGCTGTAATAACAGGGCATAAGGGGGCATACATTATTGTGAATAAATCGCGGGAAGGAAGTGGAGCGGAGTACAGTTACACCGCTTTCCCGTGATTTATTCACAATAATGCACAACCCTGAGTGTCTTTAGAAAACGGTAATAAATAAAATAAAAAAACACAAGGTTTGACTTATAAATGCGTTTATTAAAAGCCACATCGCTAATAATCTGGTGTTCTGCGACGTAATCTCGTCCGGTTTTTAAAGTGAATGCTGTTTGCTGAGTAACAGGTTTCTGGTTTCAATCAATCTGCCATCTAGTGGCCAAATATAGAACAAAGATTATAAAAAATAAAAAAAAACAGGAAAATAATATATTACGCATTGATACGAACGTAAAGAGCTCAATGGTGTGTGTTATTGTCGATAATGTCACGGCTGGACAGACGGCTCAGCCAATCGGATTTAAGAACGACTTCATGAATGTCTCTTGTGCGATTATGGAAATGCGAGTTTTAAGTTTGTAGACATCCTAAAACAGCATCCTCATAATATTTATTAATTCTATTTAAATTGGGGATATAAATTGTCTCTAAATATTATCATGCATGGTAATAATTGGAATAAATGATATACTCGGCAGATTTAGGTCGCGGTCCAATCCGCCTGACCTCCTGTCGTCGCTCATGCAGGGGACACGGTTTGGGTGTCATGGCAAAAAGATATATTAATAACATGCTATCAGATTTTTACTACATACCATCAAGTCACACAGCGTAAAAGTATAAGGGCAGACCTTTTGATTCTTAAAGACAAGGTCATTCAACGCGTCCTAAAGAGGTTTAACTCTTCAAAATGTACATGCTGAACCCGATGTTGTATTTTAGAGCATGTTTAAAGTCAAGATGTAAAACTCAAAAGCCATTAGCAGATTTACTACAAGTGAGGATGCAAAACTCTTCAGCAGGGGTCACTAATAGGCGGGCCGTGGTCCGGACCCAGACTTGGTTCACTATGGACGCAAACCGATGAACTATTGATTTTCAATTTGAGTGTTTATGTTGAGCGACTGAACTTTTCTTCGTTTTTTTACGGTAATCTGTTTTTTTAATGTCGTTCCTGTTTGTACGTGACGGTAAAAATACCTTTTTTATTTTTTTTAAACGATTCCGTTCAGCATTTAAAATAATGAATATTGTTAAAATATATTGAACGATATTTGAAATTTGTGGTGTAATCGATTGTTGATTAAAAAAAAAATGCTGACAGAACTACTAGACCAATTTAATATACAGGATTCATTCATTCGTTATCGTCCGCTTAATACTCTATGAGGGTCGCGGGGGGGTTCCCCATGCCCATCCATGGGAGAACGTTTCGGGTGCTGGGCAGACACACCCAGGCCATCTCACTCACACACACACACACACACACACACACACACACACACACAGATAGAGACTATATGGGGCAATTTGGAGCGGTCAATTGTAACTTGAATCCACGTTTTTGAACTGTGGTACAAAACCTGAGAACCTGGAGGAAACCCATGAGGACACGGGGAGAACATGGAAACTTCAGCCCACAATGACGTTCTGCACCTTGATGGTGGTAACTCAATGGTGGTTGTGGGTTTAAATTCCCGGTCCACTGAAATGACCAATGTGGGCCCTTGAGCGAGACCCTTAACCCTCATGGCTCCCCAACCGTCCGTATGAAGCATCTGCTAAATAACCAAATGGAAATGCAAATGGAATATAACTGGACTCTACTGAAGAGTCTAGTCGAGCTGAGGCCTCCTACTACCAGAGAACTTCTGCGGATATGACTAGCTATCTAAGTCTGGGGAGGGCCGATAAGAGTCAGGTCTTTCCCCTCCTCACAGGCTTGTTCACTTTTTTTTTGTTCTGCTCTCATGTCGTTCTGTCAGAGCTCGATATGAAGTCGAAAGGACCAGTCAAGCCTTAACGTTGTCTGCTGGATTTGGGCCAGGAAACATGGACGTAGATAGTCTGTACTTAAAGATGGGCTTTGTGCTCCTCTAGCCTTGTAATCAATGTAATACTTTCTGTAAAGATTTTGTCCTCCGGTAAAATGTTCATGTGTTTTTAAAGTCCATCCTGAAAATGAGTTGGTGTGCCATTATTAAAAGGACAGATAGTTGATTCATATATAAAGAAGGACATTGTACTTGCTTGAAGTTTTTTTTTTTTTTTTTTTTTTTTTTTTTTTTTTTTTTGGGTCC
>JAOUQT010253047.1:0-29012 GCA_025769995.1 Xyliphius kryptos | reverse complement strand
CTGTTTCAACCCTGTGTTCTGACCCCAACCAAGCTAGGATATTTGTAAGTCGCTTTGGATAAAAGCGTCTGCTAAATGACAAAATGTAAATGTAAATAGAATCAGAACAGAATGCTTTAAAGATGTAATTTTAGTAAAATTCCCAGAACCCACAAATGTGTTCATTTAAACATGTGCATACTTCATATTTTAAATATGTAAACCAATACATATTTCTTATTTACATTTTTTATTCTACAGATTATGCAGCTTAGAACCAAAGGATACACAAAGCAGCTGAAAGTAAACTTGACAACTTCCGTAAAATGAAATAAATAAAAAATAAACTGGGGAATATACACAACTAGTCGGCCCGCAGCGTGGCGTAATCGAGCCCTTTCCCAGTATAACTTTGCCGGCTCGCGATTATTGGCTCGCGATTATAAACTTGGGAGGTATTCTTGCAATCAGCGTACTGTTCAGCAGACTGTTTAACTAAAAGCAACAGAAAACACGTCTCTGAAAATACCCTATTGTTGGCCTTTTGTTTTACCTTTTGTTTTTGTCTTTTTAGTTAATTAACTTGTATTCCGTTCTCATTTAGTTCATTAACTGTTCAGTTTTCTCATTGGTTCCTTTGTTATTACATTTTAGGGACTTTTCCTTTATATTCTCTCGGTTTCCGTTTTGTCCCTGACCTGGATTGATGTTTTTTGTGTTTGTGTTTTGCGTGTCGGTTTCCCATTCCGTCTCTCATGTTTTAGCAACACGATTAAATAAACACCTTTTAACCTGGCAACCTGGCTCATCTCGGCTCGGCGAGCACCCGTTCGGCTTCCGACGCGCAACCGTAACAGTATCCAGGTCCCTGACACGTGAAACAGGGAACCAATGAAAACACAGAACAGTTAATTAACTAAAACAGACTGAAAATGCAAGTTAATTCACTGAAAAGGAACGAAAAACAAGGAAGGAGGGCCGAGCGCTTCTTACAACAGTTACCTGATGCAGAAATTTGTATAACAATTGAAGCAATTGTTGTTTTATGTAAAGCGGTGGCCATGTTAGGAAACAAATGAGAAATGGAAATGGGGTTCTGTCGTGCGTATCGCATGGTTCGGCAGGGAAAAAGAAGGGTGGGGCTCCATTGGTGACTTAGTTCTATATGTAAGGAGTGCCAGGTGACTCCTTACCTTTTGTTTTGTTTCTGTTTGGTTTTCCTTCGGTCACAGTTAATTAGCTCATTACCTCCTTCTGTGCTCGTTTTAGCTCAATTAACTGAGTGTTATCATTTGTTTTCTGGTCACATGTTCAGATTATTTGTATTGATACTCTTAAGTTTCATTCATCCGAACCAGGATCCCTTTATGTTACAGGTTGTCCGATCCCATGAATCCCATAAATCCCTTACACTACTTCACGCTTTCTGGCACCATTCAGCGCTCATGCACGCCAACACACGAGATTGGCAGTGACACTTTATATACGTATATATATAGATGACATGTAACAGATTATAAAACACCTTCTTTATAATTGTTGGTCATTGTTATTGCTGATTTGTTTTTTAAGGAGGATGAGTCACCCACCAGCCCTGGTCCTCACAAAGTTTCTCTCTTTAAAAAACAAGCAAACAAATACCAGGCTTTTTTGTCGCTTCAGCCTGCTCGTTGGAGGTTTAGGCTCCAAGCTTGTAAAGCTGCTTTAATACAATATACTAGTGTAAAAATCATCTGTATGATGTGTAAAACCACACCAATTGGAGTGTCCTTGAAATGTGGGATGAAAATGGAGGAAACCTGTATTGCCATTGGGAGGAGAAGCCAAGTTTACACAAAAAGGGATTTTGTTTGCGCCAACATTGGCCAAAATTAAACCGCCACCCTGATTCTAGCAACCGCTTGAAAAAAGTAGACCAAAGTATTCAAACTGAATCCATATACCTCTTTTTTTTTTACAAAACAGCTTACCCAACAACTGCAGGACCTCCTAAAGAGCGCACAAAAACAGCACAGCACTTTTATTTTAGCATGTTCGTTTCTTTTAAACACGGAGCACAGCAGGCGATTCAACTGATGACCCTATAGCACAAACAAAGCTCTTGAAACATTCTTACCTGGATCAGCGCAACATAGTCCTTAGTACACGATTAAGCAGCGATAATGATATGAAATGAGCCTCATGTATGTAGAAGTTGTTTTAATGTTTTCTGAAATTTTCTGAATTTTTTTTTTTTTATTTTTATTTTTTTATGAAATACAATAAAATTAAGACTTTTTATTTGATAATGTTCTTCACTTTTAAAATAGGATTCAAAACCACACTAATTTAAAATGTGATGGCCGTAACGCACAAAACAAGTGAGGATCGCAGCATGTTTACTACTATGTTATGCTACTTTTTGATTTAAGTATATTTTTTTATCACTTTGTACAAATGACATTAATTTCCCCTTAGCAAGCCATATTTTGCACATGACTTTAAATTAATGTTGCTTAACATTAAATAAGTCACGTGTTTGATTCCCAGCTGGAGAGTCATTTTTGTGTGGTTTGCCTTTGTTCTACTATATGGCTTACAGTTGAACCACGAGTAAATCCAGTATACTGAAAATACTGAATTACCCCAGGTGTGAATGAGTATGTGAATGTAACTGGCTTTGTGTCTGTATCCTCAACCTTTGCCCAGTGAGTACTGGGTTGGGATCCAGCACCAGCTGAGTTCTTAATTGGAATTAACATCTTAAGAAATATGTAAATAGAATTTTGCACATTCTTCACACAAGACGTTGGCTGCTTACCAGTCTGTTTCATCTTTTCATGATACGCCATACATCTATACTAATACTCACCTTCCTGCATTCATGGACACCATAGACACAACTCGCATTATATTCATTCCACATATTCATTTAAAATTTTTAGGTTACTACAAACCTCACTCTAGGGCAGCACGGTGGCTTAGTGGTTAGCACATTCGCCTCTCACGCTGGATTCCCGGTTGGAATCCCTATCTGGGTGGAGTTGCCATGTTCTTCCCATGTCTTTGTGGGTTTCCTCTGGGTTCTCCGTTTTCCTCCCACATTCCAAAAACATGAGGGTAAATTGAATACTCTAACTTGCCCTGTCTAGTGTGTGACTGTGTGAGTGAGTGTGCGCCCAGTGATGGATTGGCACCCTGTCCTGGGTGTATCTGCCCAGCGACTGAGATATTCTCCCCTGGATGGGCATAGGGAACCCCACCGTTACCCATACATTCATTGAAATATATAAACTTCAAAGCAATCCCTCATTCGGGAAAGTCAAACAATTGGCTTTTTACTTTCACTTTGTTTACAAGTTCTTCCATGTAGATCATCATGGGTATTCTTCTAGTTTTTAATAAGAGACGGATATGGATTGCAGACAGGTCAACCAAGGACATGCGTTCTGTTTCTTGAAGGCCGTATTAATAAAAAGCTTGCAGTATTAATCCCTAGCAATGTCATGTCCCAAGAAAAGACATCTTCAAAACAAAATCTGTTTTTCTAAAATCCACATTCTTGTCAACGGTGTCTGTTCTAGATTGTCTTTTCTATCTTTGGTGCAGAGAAATTGATACCTCTTTTTCCTTAAAACAAGCTGAAACATGTATCTTCCTAACCGCAGCACACACTTTCAATGGCTTTAGAACATTTCAGATGAGCTCAGGCCCAAAAAAACTGTCAGGATTTCTGCAAGATCTTGATGTATGGCTTTCTCTTTGTGTAATAGTTTCAGGTTGCATTGCTTGATGCAGCAGTGAGCTGTGTTCCATTATGGCTTTGTTTATCACAGTGGCATGAAGAATTTTCCTATAATACTGCCTAAGGACTCAAATGCCTGCATAGTCAACAGTCGGTTCCTGTTTTTTTACAACAATAAACTAAAATGTGTGGTTTAAGCATCAGAAAGTAATTTGCTTTTATACAGCTGTCAACACAGATAGAGTATTTTACTTAGTATTTACTTTTGAAATACAGTAGTAGATTTTCTAATAGAAAAAAAGAATAAAATGAGTACATTCATTAACCATAACACAATTTTAAGGACGTTAACATCAACACACGAACACTATAGTTTTACAAGCAGCTGTTGCTGAGCAGCTGGACGACTTAAGACAAAACAGCTTCTTCAGGAACACTTCACATAAATCTGGTATCCATAATGCATTATTAACACATTTAACACAGCTTTATGAAGTATTCATACTGCTTTACAATACTCGTCATAAACCTTTGTTAAGATCCATAGATGAAAATAATCACACTCAAAGTTTCATAAGAACATACCATAAGGCTTTATAACACAAAGTGGGATAATGCATTATACATTATATATTTTAACAGTTCATTAACTTGTTATAGACACCAGTGACATAAAGCCTTATAATGTTTGTGTTTAACAAGTGCAGTTCGAATCCCAATCTGGGTGGAGTGTGCATGTTCTTCCCGTGTCTGCGTGGGTTTCCTCCGGGTCCTCTGGTTTCCTCCCACATTCCAAAAACATGAAGGTAAATGGAATGCTCTAAATTGCCCTGTATAGTGTGTGTGTGTGTGTGTGTGTGTGACTGAGTGTGTACCCAGTGATGGATTGGCGCCCTGTCCTGGGTGTATCTGCCCAGTGCCTAAGACTTGTGTATCCAAGTTCAGTAAAAATATAGATTTTTGAAAATTGATATTTTTAAAACAGTAAAATGTAGCAAAATTGTTACTTTCAAGCAATCTGTCTTTGCATTAATGTTCTTTGCTTTTTTCACTGTATAATAATATGTATAAAAATATTTCATGAATGGTTAGCACGTCTGCTTCAAATCTTAATCTGGGTTGAGTGCCCATTTTCACCCAGTACCTACCTGGGTTTCCTCCAGGTTCTCCAGTTTCCACCCCAGTCCAAAAACATTAATGTAAACTGAATGCTCTAAATTGCCCCCATCTAGTATGTGTTTGCCCAGCACACCCTTTCCTTTGTGCATCTGCCCAGCACCTGAAACGTACTTCCCTGAAAGGGCATTGGGAAACCCCCTCCCTCCATGTAGGAATTATGTTCTTACTGGACAAAGCCTTGAATAGTGTGTGGTAGCTCAGTGGGGTTAAGATGTTGGGCTATCAGTCTGAAGGTTGAGGGTTTAAATCGCCACCTAAATGATTAATGTGGGCATTTAACCCTCAATGCGCCAGAAATGCTTTGCTCAATTGGTAAAAGCATCCACACAATGACTAAATGTAACGTAGCTGTAGGAACAATAGTAATGACTACATTTTTCTATTATTACATCTTGCAATCAGAAGGTCCCCGGTTTGATTGCTCCCACCAAGTATTATGGCAAGGAACCTAACCTCCAATTAGGTGCTTCTCGGGTGCCATTTACAAGTCTGACATTACATTTAAATTTCATATTACAGAAGAATAATAGGTGTAAAACATACAGATTCATAACAATCCACATGGGTACCTTGCATATGTAGGTGTTACTACATAAATCGTAGGTAAATCAGACTTCTTGGATGATTTTGTGGGCTCAGAGTTCTTCATTTGTTCATGTAACTTCTGTAACTCCCCCTTCAGTTGGGCGATGAGACGGTTTTTAGGTAGGTCATGTTCCCTGCAGTCACAGCGTTGACCTGCAAATCAGATTTATTATATTATTTTTAGGAATTAGTGCAGCTTGTCGCCTCTCAGCGCTGGAGATGTTCTCCCTATGTCCACTTGGGTTACCACCGGGTTCTCTGGTTTCCTCCCATAGTCCAAAAACATGGATTCGGGGTAAATTGAATGCTATAAATTGCCCCATAGAGTTCTAGTGTGTGTGGCTGGGTGAGTGAGTGTTGCCCAGCGATATTGGCAACCTGTCCTGGGTGTATCTACCCAGCGCCAGAGACGTTCTCCCCTGGATGGGCATGGGGAACTCCCCCTAACCGTTCCCCATAAAGGAATAAGCGGAAGATAATGAATGAATGAATAAATAGTGCAGCTTGTGTATTACCTGAGACTCAACACTTGGTGGAAAAGTGACTTACCCAATTGCATGAGTGCATAGATGAGACCCAACAGAGAGACCATGAAATACAAGAGGAAAACAGTTTTGAGTTTGAGTTTCATCCTCGTGGTTTTAATGACTGTTAGGAATACGGTGCTGCAGCTGGAGGAGCTTCAGGATTACATTATGATCCGGTGAACACAGCTCACTAATATCCCGTACATGATTAAACAACAGCTGTTGTCAGCCATAAAAACGACAGCCTTAATAATCTACTGTCTTCTTGTGAAACTAAGTTTAACAGTCATGTCCTCGCTGCAAAATGTGTGTCTGATTCAGGTCTTGTATCGTAAACATGACCGACGTTTAGGCATCCACGTAGAGCCGCGCATCGCAGCACCTCAGTTACCGTACAGCATGGCCACGTCCCAAACGCCGCACTGCCTCCTACCCCCTTTACAATTATCAAATAAATCCCGTTTTAATTTTACTTTCCACAAGCGATGTGAATGAAGTGTCTTAAAGATATACATGGATAACAACTTCACACTTAACATTCTACATTAAATCTCCGATACATGTTTTTTTTTTTAAATACCAACAAAGTGCACTACGTGAAGTAGTGCACTTTGTAGTACAGTACGTGAAATGTGTGATTTCGGATGTCACCACTAAGGTGCAACATGAAATACGACTCTCGGATATAGGAACACGCGACAATGGTTCCGATCATATTCACGTGTTCTGCTAAAATCACGATCCCCGGCAAACAGTGTTGCCAACTTAGCGACTTTGTCGCTATAATTAGCGACTTTTCAGACCCTCTACAGACTTTTGTAGTTAAAAGCGACTAGCGACAAATCTAGAGACTTTTGGAGACACTGAACACACACGTTCTTAAGTTGCTGTCCTCTGATGCTTAAGAAAACTAAAAAAAAACCTAAAACAAGAAAAAAAAAAAAAGTAACTGCCAAAGTGTCTCTTTTAGGTTCTTTTTGTCGGTTTTTCGTAATTTACGTAAAAATGATTTATACAAAGCATTAATGTCATGTAGTTATTTTGAAAAGTGACTGCCTATTTCAAAGGCAACAGATGTTGTTCATTTGTAGTTCCAACATATTAAGGGTGTTTTAACTCAATTTTTTCTCTCCCAACGTTATTCCTTCACAGGTTCAAAAACATGTATTATGTAAATTAGGCGATGACGTCATTTAGCGACTTTTAGGACAACCAATAGCTACTTTCCTTACTGAGGAGTTGGCAACACTGCCGGCAAAACCCGACACCCTTTCATGTACACGCGCGTTTCTCAGTGGCAGCACTTAATAAAGCACATGGTTAAATTCCTTAAAAACTCAAACAGATTCATCATTCAATTACTTACATCTATACCACGGACAGAGTCAGTTGGAGAGATTGTGAAGCCATCAATTTAGAGGATTGGGTCATGATGAATTGATGGTTTAGCTGGGATTATAAGCAACTCTTTTTTTTTGTTGCTAGATTTAATTTAAGATGAGTGGTAACGATGATCTATCTTCCACTTAATATTCCACTCGCAGCTACGTCTTTATTACACACAGACTGATATATTTCAAATATTTATTTATTTTATTTGTGATGATTATAACTGACTGGGCGGCATGGTGGCTTAGTGGTTAGCACTTTCGCCTCTCAGCATTGGGGGTTCCCGGTCCAAATGCCGATCTGGTAGGAGTTTCCATGTTTTCCCAGTGTATGCATGGGTTTCCTCTGGGTTCTTCGGTTTCCTCCCACAGTCCAAAAACATGGATTCCAGGTAAATTGAATGCTCTAAAATTGCCCTGTGTAGTGTGTGGATGTGTGAGTGAGTGTGTGCCCAGCGATAGATTGGCGCCCTGTCCTGGGTGCATCTGCCCAGCGCCTGAGATTGTCTCCCCTGGATGGGCATCCAAGTAGATCCTAGTAGAGGAATAAGCGGAAGATAATGGGTGGATGGATTATAGCTGACAACTAATAAAAAATCCCTTGTTCCACATATAAGAAAATTAGAATATTACAAGACGAAGTAAAAAAAAAAAAAAAAAAAGTATTATTAGAAATGCTGGCCAACTAAAAAGCGTAAACATAAAAAGTATGAGAATGTTCAAAACTCAATATTTAGTTTGGGTTCCTTTGGCCTGGATTACTGCTGCAAAGTGGCATGGCATGGTGTTGCTCAGTCTATGGCACTGCTCAGGGGCTATGAGAGCCCAGGTTTCTCTGATCGTGGTCTTCAGCCCTTCTGAATTGTTGGGTCAGGTGTATCGCATGTTACTTTTAACATTACCTCATAGATGTTTAATAGGGTTTAGGTCAAGCAAGTTTGCTGGCCAATTACAAACAGGGATATGGTCCTTAAAACAGGTACTGGTAGCTTTGGCACTGTGTGCAGGTGTCAAATTCTGTTGGAAAATGATATCTGCATATCCATAAAGTTGGTCAGCAGCAGAAAGAATGAAGTGCTCTAAAACTTCCAGGTAGACGGCTGCGTTGACCATGGATCCCAGAAAACACATTGAGACCAACACCAGCAGATGACATTACAACCCAAACCATCACTGACTATAGAAACTTTACACTGGACATTAAGCAACATGGACTCTGTGTCTATGTTGGACGTTGGCCCACTAAGCAGTAGCCCAGTCCTTTGTCTTTAGCCCAGGTGTGATGCTTCTGATGCTGTCACTTGTTCAAGAGTGGCTTCAAGTGGTTCAAGGAATGTGACAGCCAAAACCCATGTCGTGCATAAATCTGTGCGTAGTGGTTCTTGAAGCACTGACTCCAGCTACAGTCCACTCGTTGTAAAGCTTCTCAACATTGAGTGGGTTTTGTTTCATAATACTCTCAAGGGTGCACTTATCTCTATAGTTTTTCCCCCCCCCAACATCTTTTCCTTCCCATAGTCTCTCTTGGATACAGCATGACTTTTCGTGTCTTGCCCTCCTTGTGCAAGGTGTTAATGGTTGTATTTTGGACAACTGTCAAGTCAGCAGTCTTTCACAAGATTGTGTAGCTAATAGTACTAGACTGAGAGACCATCTAAAGGCTTTTGCAGGTGTTTTGAGTTAGTTGATAGAAGTGTGGCACCAGGCGTCTTCAATATTAAACCGTTTCACAATCTTTAAATTTTCTGAGATACTGAATTTGAGGTTTTCATTAGTTGTCAGTTATAATCGTCAAAATTACCTCTCTTGATAACACAGGTTGTCCTTAAAGATGTAGTTAAAAGTGTATGCCTATTTCAGTATAATATATTAAATCAAACTCATTGGACCAAGTGTGTTTACTTTAAAATGAATGAAGGAATTTATTTCCATAAAGCAAACCTGTGTCAAGACTTTTATTTGTTGCATACAAACGTAACACTGCAAGCTGAAATAATTTCAAAATTAAAGCATGAGAGAAATACTTTTCAAGCATCATCTCATGGCTTTAAGTCTGCTCCACCCCACAACACCTTTGTAGAGAAAAATAAAATAAAACTAATTGATTATATACAGATAGAAAAAAACATAGAAGCTTGAAATTGATTTAATAAAAAAAAGTCTATGATAAAATAAAAACACTCATCTACGCTAAGGGGCCAACGCAATGTTTCAATGCCTTCTGTATTTATGTGGAAAACATGAACATGATCCTCAAATCCCCGGTATATAGACTTATAAAACATTTAATATAGTCTTGATATAGTTGAATGACCTGAGACAGACTAATCTGAGTGATAAAGAATACAAAGCCATTCACTGCTCCTCGAAGGAAATCAACAGTAAGGTATGCTCATTGCATTTTGTTAAAATTTATATACAAGTACCCTGACAGAGCATTAGAGAGAAACGGAAATAAAGACCAGTGTGACATGCACTTGCACTCACTTATTATAATGTTCAGCAGCTAGAAAGAACTGTAAAAGTGCAGCCCTGAATGTTGTTCTGATTGTTATCATGACGAGATGTGTGCATCTACAGCTCACCCTGCTGTTCCTGAGGTGAGAGAATGAGTTCATTACACTGAGCCGTCACAATGGCCATTAATGCCATCTCATATTCCAAATGCATTACACTGGAGCTGGGATATACTCATTAATCCTAGTTATGGGCAAGAATTGATTTCAAACCAGCACAAGGGGAACTATAGATGCAGTGTGAGGAGATGAAAAATCCACAGCCTAGTTCAGACACCACTTGACAGCTTTAGCTTCATTAAGCATTATAAATGCTCCTTGCCATCATTATTAGAGCACCAATGAAATCAAACTCTAACTAAAGATCATTCTGCAGTTCATATCAGAACTGCAGAGCACCTGACCAAAACATTGCGCTGTGGGTTCGAGCTGTCGTCATTTTGACCTAAACCATCCAACAGAGGTAGCAATGTGACATCTTCACATCCTTATAAAATACTTAACAAGAAAACTGCCCCCAATTTTTCTCTCACATCATAAAATACTGATTCAGAAGGAACAAACCAAAGATCTGTAAATCTTAAAAGTGGAAACATGGTCTGTACCTTCACAGCAATATTCAGTCATCTACTTCAGCAATAGCATTTTTTTCACAGCTGAAGAGCCTGAAACGGAGCGCTTTGCCCTTCCATCACTTCACATGAGCTACCATAATACTTTCTTCATGTTATTCATTATTTATGATGGAAACCAACAGATCAGAGGTGCCCTGACTGGGCTTTGTTCATTTCTTCCGTAGTTTGGTTTACCTGGGTGACTGAACTAGGCTTAAAACTATGTAACACAAAACAAAAAGTAAGTATGTATTGGAGTTTTGGATAAGGAGTGTTGGAGTAACAGAAGTGGAAAGCCAGAGCTTAATGGCAGCAGCCTCCACAGTGGCCGCCCGCATGTGCATGACCTGACGCCTCGCCATATTTCGTTCGTCGACTCAGAATCTCGTAGGTGTACTCATCTCCACAGCAACCAGACACACTGGGTGATGTTTCATCAATATCAAATCTAAAGAAGACAGCACAGCATGGGTTAATAACTCAAAAATCAGTGCTAATTAATGAAACGTGTGCTGTAAGGACACCAGAGACATTTTTCCACTTGCACACCTACTGCGGACTTCATTCTAGACAGTTTATTTTAAAAGCTGACAAATCGACATTTGTTCATACACAAAAAAGATACAGGAAAACATCATCAAATCAATTTTTAAGTCCATTTATATTTTGTTATTTTTTCCCCTCGATCAACCAATTACTTCCATATTTTATATACTTCACCAATTTGTTTGCTTTACATTGAAAATGATGTTATACAAATTATTAAATGCTAATAGAACATTTTCACTCCAATTTGAACTCACTTTATACAAATGTGCTTTTGCACAACTTAACTGGAGTGGCTAGTTACACAATACACACTGTTGTTGCTTAAATTTATAATTTAGACTGGAATAGGCTACAATGCCATAAGTAAGAAGATGACAACTGTTGGTCCTGAAGTGTGTACAAAAACTACAAGAAACTTCTGACTACTTGCCAACAAGGGTTGTCACCAAGTATTAAATTATGTTTTACGAGGGGGTCAAATAATTGTTTCCTTCAAAAACTATTTAAATAAAGTGACACTTTGAGCCACCAAAACCTGGTTTGATGACCATGTCATTATAGTGCGTGGGCGTTATGGAGGCCCAGATTTCCTTGATGCTTACGGTCAGCTCTTTGTTGTTGGGTCTGGTGCCCCTCATTCTCCTCTTAAGAATACCAATTAAATTCTCAATTGGGTTTAGGGCCGGTTAGTTGGCTGGCCAGTCAAGCACTGTGATGGCATGGCCATCAAACCAGGTTTTGGTGTTTATGGCGGCATGGGCAGGGGAAGATTAACTGTGCATGTCCATGCAGATCCTCAGCAGAAGGAATCATGAAGTCCTCTTAAACATT
The DNA here is from genome assembly GCA_025769995.1 of Xyliphius kryptos. Taxonomy (NCBI): domain Eukaryota; kingdom Metazoa; phylum Chordata; class Actinopteri; order Siluriformes; family Aspredinidae; genus Xyliphius; species Xyliphius kryptos. The sequence continues at coordinate 17,120 of JAOUQT010253047.1, read as the reverse complement.
CTAGTAGACTGTTGTGGCGACCTTGGATTTAAGAAAGCAAAAGTTTACCAACACCTGCACCGGTTATCGCACCCCAAATCATGACTGACTAGATATTTCACACTGGACCCAAAACCGTTTCCTGTTTTGTGGGTTTTATGAGCTGGAAGCCAAAATTATGTGAAAATAAACAAAGAAATACTTGAAATTGTGGGCTGTGAATCTATGAAAGTTAAACGTTTTGAATGGAATTATGGAAGTTAAACAACTTTTTAAAAGGCAGATTTTCCTCAGGCAATATGGGCCGGAGAAAGATAATTCCAATAATAAAAAAAAAAAATAAATAAATTTAAAAAATGACTAAAAACTCTGAAACCGTGAGATGCAGCACTAAGATATTGGCGCATGATCACAGAACAGTGAACTGTCAACAAGGTCGAAAGGAACATTTGAGCAACCAGATGCCACATGATTCTTCACTGCCATTATATTCCAGAGCCGAAAAGTACAAGGTGTGTTTAAAGCTTTAAAACCTACATCTCATTTAGTATAATAAATCTGCCAAATGCACACAGAGCTATTCTCCCAAGAAAGCTCCCAATTTATTACCAGTTTCAAATTTGACCAAAAGCAGTGTAGTGGTTTAACTATAGAATTAATCCTTAAAAATACAACTTGCTGAATACCTGTACACACTGTGTAATACCAAGACAAAATATAACTGAATACAAGTACCCTACAAATCATTAACTATATAAGGCAACTATTAAAACATTAATCTGACATGATTATAGTTAGAAAAAAAATTGAACTATACAGTACAGTATAGGGACTATTGAGCTCAGATGCTATGTGCAGAACATCCTTTTTTTCCCTTTTCAACTTCATATTAGCTGTAGAACAGATATACTTGGTTTTGTTTTTATCCTATATTCACTTATGCATGGTGACCATCATATACTGCATCTGTTTGGTGCATGAATGAATATCTCCAGAAACCAAAGGGATCAGTATACATGAATATAATAAATGTAATATGCAAAAAAAAACAGTAGGAGTAGCACGTGGACATTATAAACTCCAGACATGGAATAAAACCTTGCTAAAAGCATTTCATAAGTTTGGGGGATAATTATAACTAGGCTATTATACTAGCTTTTGTTGGTGTTCGGGCAAAATACTTTACCATAGATCCATAGCACATTTGCATGGCTGTTCCTTCCTCTTTCTGACTATTACGCTATTCAACAGTAAGGTGCACAATCACATTGGTAAATGGCAGTGGCCCAAACAAAACCTGATCTTAAAGCCACTGAACACTTTAGGAACAATGTGGAATATTGATTATCTAACCTAAAAAAATAAATAAAAATAAAAATCCAAATTTGTAATGGAGCCAAATATTTAAATAGTTAAACTGCATATTTTCCAAAAACCTGAAACAATGAAATTTGAGTTGATTGCAAAAACAATTAACACACCGGTGTTAAAACACAACATTTTTAAACTTAAACATACAAATCCTCATATAAGAGAATTAAACACAATAAGTTAAAGAGCTGTAACTTACTGCAAGGCCTCCCGGAAAAATTGGTAAGCTCCATGGTTGTGTTTGAATACGGTCAGCATGACCTTTTTCATTTGTGTACTACAGCAAGAAAAATGAAACAGTGAGTAAAAAAAAAAAAATCAACCAAAAGCAGGACTTCTAATTCTATTATATAAATATAAAATTAAGCCATTATTAAGTTGAAGTGTTGTGTTCAAGCTTAAAAATGTGCTGAGCATTATTTTTATTTATTACCATTTTAAGCCATTTCAGCTGAAAAGTCTATTTTATGACCAAGAGTTTGTTAGTAAAATAAATCAGATGCTTGGTCTAATCCATACATTTATTTTGTAGGCTTATTAAATCAGGTGCTTGTAATTGGTGTTTGAGAGAAATTTCAGTAGTTGTCTTGATGTTGTATGGTCGAGGAGCTGGGATATTGGTCCATGTTTGAAGCATCTCATTCCGTGATCCTTATGTGCCTGACAATTTAGCAGTATGCCTTTGATTGTTCATATATTTCCAAAACTGGTGCATTTTGGTATTTCATCTCCAGAGAGAATTAATCTGTGGGTTAGTCTTGAATTTCCCATGCGGCATCTTGTAATTATTTGATTTCTTGGTGTTTGTGTGGTCCAGTTTGGTTTCATGTGAATTGATGGGTTAACTTAATGTAGTTGGTTATTGCCTTGTTCATTCCATATTTCCTGCCATTTATTTCTTGTATATAGGTTAATGTTTGGTTGTAAGTCTGAGGTTGGAACAGGTTCTTCGATTTTAAAAACGCAGGGCTTTCGTAGCAACTGTATAAGCTAGTTCATTTTCCACAATGTCCAGCAGACTATTATATTGTGGTTCAGTTTATTTAGGTGCTGTACTCCAGCTAATATTTTTGTTATTAAGTAGTTTTTAGTGAGTCAAGTGAAGTCTGACAAGATTGTGTCTGTACATATTAGTTTGTTTGTTTCTTGTTTTCTATGTAGTCTAAAACCAGTAGTATAGCTCTTGCTTCTGCTCTGAAGGTGGAGCAATGTTCTCGTAATCCTATAACATAATATGTTTGCGTATTGCAAATGCGGCAGAGACCATTTTCATTTTTTGATCCATCTATAAATATTGGAATATGTTATGGAAATTGCCCTCTTATATCCAGGTACAGTTGTTGATCTTGGATTGGATGAATGTGTAGCTGTTTGTTATTGGCTAGCTTCATCATGATTCTGGGTTTTCTAAGGTTCCATAGGACATGGGTAGTTTTGGGTGGTTTTATTTATTGCTCTGTCCAGGTCTGGTCTGAACCTTAATCCAAGTGGTAGTATATGTGTTGGTTTGGTTTGAGCAAAGGTTTATACACAGGCATGAATGCTGGGTTTTATGTGTTTGCTTTAAGTTTTAAGTATTGCATATTGGTGGGCTAGTTTTAGTCGTCGGAGGTTTAGTGGTGGTTTTTTGCTTCAAATGTACAAACTTTGGACCGAAGGCACCAAGTGCCAGTCTCAGTCCTCAGTGATGCACTGGATCCAACATTCTAATGTATGACTTTCTGGCTGCTCCCTATATTATGCTTCCATAATCCAATCGTGCTCTGATAAGTGCTCTATACAGGTGTAAAAGGGTTGGCTCCCCAATCAGTTCCTGCTAATACTCTTATAGTGTTTAATGCTGTCAGGCATTTGTCTTTTACTTTTTGCACAAGTTTGATGTTGGAAAGTTTGTTGTCCAAATGGATACACAATAATTTTGTTTAATTCTTTCTCCATTTACGTAGATCTAGGTGGGTCTAGGTGTAATGATTTTAGCAGGCAGAAGTGAATACAGGTTAAATAAACTAAATCTGTTTTTGAGTGACCATTCATAGAATTTTGTATTATTTATCTTAACTCTGAATATTCTGTTTGCTAGGAAATTGGAAATGAAGGTGGGTAGTTACCCACGAAAACCCATTTCATGCAGGTCTTTAAGAATGCTGTACCTCCATGTTGTGCTGTACGCTTTTTCAAGTAAAAAATAGTGCTACTGCATACTCTTTTTTGATGAACGTATACCGTATGCATGTGTAACCTTACTAGGTGGTCTAAAGTGCTTCGTCCTTTTCTGAAGCCACACTGGTATGTACTTAGCTTCTCATTTTCTAGTTTCCAAACCAGGTGGTTTTTAATCAGTCTCTCCATGGTCTTGCATAATCAGCTTGGCAGAGCTATTGGGCGATAGTTGCTGGGGTCATTGTGATCTTTTTTCTTGTTTTGAAATAGAGGTAATTGTTGCTTCTTGCCAGGATAATGGGAAAGTCTCTGTGCAACAGATCAGGTTAAATATGTTAAGCAGGAAGTTTGATGCCTCTGGTGGAAGGTGTTTTATGAATTGATGTTGAATATTATCAAGTCCTACAGCGGTATCTTTGGATTTGCTTAGTGACGTGAGAGGTTCTTCCATTGTGAATGGTTGGTTATAGGGTTCTGTATTGTGAGATTTGAAATCCAATCACTTTTTTCTTGTTTCTGTATCTTGAGAAATTCAAGTGAGAAGTTTTCTATGGATGAATTTCTTTCAAAGATCTCTGCAAGTTTGTTGGTGGCATACATTTCAGGAGTAAAAGTTTTTTCCTTCATGTTGTAGATAGGGGACTTCCGTTTTATTTGTCATTCTGCACATCATTCCCCTCACTCTGCTTGTATGATGTTAGGAATGATACACATTTCCTCCAACTTTGTGTTTTTGCATTTTTTATGACTCTGCGTGCTTGTGCTCTGCAGATCTTGAGATTTGTCAGATTTTCCTGTTGGGTGTCTGTTGAATTGTAGTTCTGAATATTTTACGATCATGTATAGCTGTCCTACAGTTGTCGTCAAACCGTGGATTGTTCTTTTTTGTTTGTTTAAGTTGAGGTTTTAGGAATAGTTCTTAAGTCCTTATTACACCTTTACAGTTCAGATATGAGTGAGGGAAGCCCTTCATTCTCACAGTGGCTATTATATCAGCATTTAGTAAGTTGTAATCTTGTCCTTTCTTTAGGCATTCAACAAGTATTTGTCCATAACTTTCCCTTTTTACATCTTTCACATTCCCTTCCACTTCAGCGATTCGCAAACGGGGATAACTTTGTAATAGGAAAGTCGGGTACTAGCGATTCAAGTTTTTGCCAGTTAACATTTCCAAACTCTCATTTTCCTCTTGTGGTTGTGTTTAGTTTCCATAGTTTTATGAATTTTGATTCATCAATCCTATTCCTCACCCACCTCGGAGCCAAACGGTGATGCTCAGCACAATAGATCTCCAGCAGATAAGCACCAGGGCTAGAAGAATGATATACTCAAGCATCTGATGTTATCATTCAATTGACCCCAAGCCAGTGCATTTTAGGGATATTTAAAGTGTATCACCTAAAGCATAGCCTGACCAGCTGATTGATTGGAGTGGGCCACTTAAAACTCTTGTCTATGTGAAGTTAAGGCCAAAGTGCTGTTTTGCGGACATGATGGCCTCAGCTACCATTTCCCTCAAACACCAGGACCCCCTTCTCCACAGACACAGGTCACACCTCACGGCAAACAATGCACCTCATTGCTTGCCTTTTACGAGTGCCAGAGGGGGCAGAGAACCTATTCTAGCTCCCATGGCGGATGTGCTGAGCAATCAGTTTCCAGGACCAGGACTGAGACACACTGTTCGAAACAGTCATCCGATGGACTCAGAAGCTAATTTCTCTAATGTCCTAGTTTAAGTGCAAACATGTGTCAAGGTGACACTTTTTTTTAAAGCAGCTTGCAGCAACAAATTTACCTGAATTTTCCTTTTTAACAGATTTATATAGCACAGCCTTTCATACTTCACATACTGCATGATTTACAGATCAGAGCTTAATCTCAAAGCTTTATTGATAAAAATGAATTTACCACAATCTGAACAACTTACCTGTTGGCTATGAGCTGTAGAATTTGGATAAGAAACTTTCCCAGACCTTTCCTTCTAATCTTGCTCTCTAGCTGCAGTTCATAACTAAAAAAAAGACAATTTAAATTGTTCAGTTATGTGTTAGGTGCACATTAGCAGTATATTCATATTTATCACACAGACAAATTGACTACGATATTAGCAAATAACAGCCAAAGAGGTCTAACAACACAAACATTCGTTGATTAAGTTAATTATATTGTGTAGATAGATTAATGGTTTTATTAATCTTATCAGTGCTTACCAATATAAGACCTCATCACCACATTCAACATCAAACCGAAAATGTGAGAATGCAACTGGGGCGGAGTCAGCATCGCGAGCCAGAAGATACCATGCTCGCTCATCCTTCATCTCCTCTCTCTTCTCTCTTTCTTTCCATCCCCATTCACTCTGTTCATATCTTCAAAGCAGAAAAGTCGAAAGTTCTTACAAAAGAGGTGTATGTAAAACTACCATTAATCTTCAAGATATGACCTTTAATAAACAATCTGCACAATTACATCTCACTTTTGATAAGAGTTATTTTTGCAGCATCAAAGCAATGAGAAATTAGCAGCTTTAGATAATAGAAAATGCAGTCCATATGTTAAAGGCAAAAACATAATAACTAAGAAAATTTACTGGCTTTGTTTATATACACACACATACACATGCATGCTGTTCTACTTCCATCTATTGAAATTTAGTCAGAATATACTTAATGAATAACTGCAAACTTAATACCTACAGTGTCTGCATGTTTGCTCGGGTCAGCTCATAAGCCCATTCTACAGTGATGGGAGACAGTGCAGTAACCCGCTTACATTCAATCTCTAGATTTAACCTGCAACAAAAAATTACAAATCTGTTTAGAAATAAAGTCTCCTGGATCTAAAAGAGAAAAAAATAATATAATTTAGACAGAAATTGTATAGACTGAAACAAAATATACTTTTTTGTGAATAACTTTCACAAAAGAATGAGCTACTCCATGTCAAATTCTGCACTGGTTATTTTTTGTAAAAAAAAAAAAACAATACATCCTTAACATCTTTACATTTTTTATTTGATAAATTGTAACAAGTGGTAAGTGGGAAAAAAACTAAACAATTTATAGAAAAAAAGCTACATAGCATGTTTTATTTAAGTGTATTAAGTCAGACTTAAATAATTTCAAAAAATGTTGTGTGTAACCCACTGAGGACGGGTTCAGTTGACTTTTTTTTTACTGTGTAGCCCTTTTTAGGTTTACTGTTAGTAACCACAGGCGAGGGGAAAAAAAGAAGAAAAGAAAAAAATAATAATAATTAAAACAACACTTTTATAAGGTCATCTGAGAAAAGCTTTAGTTTTTATTGTTACTTAAAAAACTGACATTACTTGAAAATATTTTTCCCCCCGGCTGATTTGTGTAGACATTAAAACATGTTACAAGTCAATACTGGTCCTAAAGTAATGTGCACTATATCCTATATAGACACTGATACTCAGAAGTAAGCCCAATTTACACATACCTTTATTAACCCTATTTAATTGTACTTAAAAGGTCACTATAAAAAGAATTCATACAGGATGGCAACTTTCTAAATCACAATTACAGTATTCATCACTCGGGGACGCCAAGCAAATCACTCACCCATTCCTGTCGTACTTTTTAAACACCGGAAACGCTGACAGAGGGTCATCGAGCTAAAAAAAAGTAACTTTTTATTGTTATTTTTAAATATAAATAAGATTAAAACAACTCTGATATTGGGTCTAAAATCAGTTTAAACCTTGTTAGCTGCAACCACTTTCGCACACACAGCATCCATGGCTGCTCTCTCCTCCAGACGTCTCTGCTTCTTCTCCTTTGCTCTGCTTGATTTTCTCTGCAAGTAATGAAGAAAAACTATATGTAAATATGCACAAAGTATCCGAAGGCTCACTCACTCCACATAAAAAAGGGAGACCATTAACCATTCTAGTGTTTGACATCAGGGTTATAAAGAAGCCATAGTCCTTGGTTCCTAATCCAACTAATCAAAATAACACACAATGTAAAAAAAAAAAAAATCAATACTGCATTGTAGTACTTATACTCAGCAGTAAGTACTACTATTTTTTTTTTTCACTTTTGGTTAGATGAACAGCATTTCACAAGCTTTTCAGCTACAAGTTGCATAATAGCAAGAAAGTATGTATGTAATAAAGAGTTAAAAATCCTGGGCAGATTGTTGATCATTTCAAGTGATATTCACGAAAATTAAAAATATATTTAACATCTTGGTCACCACCCAGAATGTGAGATTGTATGAGGAAACCATGTTGGCATGAAAAGGACCTTTGTTTGCATCTGTCTAATCACACCCAGATTTTTTTATTTTGATTGCAGTACAGTTCATTTTCTTATACATAGTTCTTGTATTTTTTGATTGAGTTTATGGTTGTATATTTAAGCCATACACAATTATTTCTGCTTTGTCAGCAAGTATTCATGAAAAACACAAAAAGCACACAATGTCTTAAATTCATTAAATTGACCATCGAATTGTGTGCCCTTAAATCTAATCTAATATATTCAAAACTCCTGGTATGATGAAAAAGATGATGCAAAGCAGCATCTGAATGATTAAACTGAATGAAAATAAAAATAAACGACAACTATCCAACAATGGCCATTTAAAAAAGATTAGCTAGACTTACAAAACACATTATGTAACTAGCGCACAACAGAACAATAGTATTTTAACGTCAGATTAAAGACATTATGTCCTACATATACCCTCTCCTACAGTGGAGACACTATTTAAAGCATCTGTTGGCAACAACACGTTCCTCCTAATTTCCCCTAGGTCATATTCTGATTACGTGGGCATGTTTGCTCTCTAAACCTCCCACAGGTTTAAATGGCAAAGTAAAAGAATTAAAAAGTTTAAACTACAGGATGCATACAACAAAAAGCAAACATAAGCTAAGAACATTCCAAATGACAACTACAGACTCCTCCTCCCTTAAAGTATGGTATGATGATAAAATGACAAGCACTTTACCCTATACTTAGAAATTCAATTAAAACCAGAAATATGTATGTATATAGTATAAGACTGCAGGATAACACTGTAGGTTCAACTGTCTCCTCACAATGGCATGACAAGGTCATGTGCACGTTCTTCCATAGTATGTGTAGGTTCGTTACATTCATCAGACGCTTTCATCCAAAGCAATTTACAAATGAGATAACACCACAAGTCAGTAGTTTAGGAAAAAAACAGCTACAGCTTTTTTTTTTAATAGCAAGTGTCTGTGGAAAATGTTTGTTTTGAGAAGTTTATTTTTGAAAATGTTCTTTTAAAGTTCCTCCCACAGTCTAACCTTGCAAATCAGGAAAATTGGAGAGTGAATGATTGAATTTGTGCTTAAAGGTTTTTGTCAGGCCATGTGAGATTGGCAAACGGTTTATATGTTTTCCTGTCATTTGTTCAATACGTGCTAGGAAACAATTAGTACAATGATAAGGATTAGTTAAGCCAATGTTACACTGATGTCAGAGGCCTATGAAAAATGCTAATAGATTAAAAAAAGTGCAGCACATTTGGTTCAAAACAATTCATCAGCTGAACATGATCAGGTTAAGATGGAAATAAAAACCTATGCAGCAGCTATTGCTGCACAAAGTGGTGAGCAAGTATGAGCTGAATAATCTGAACTGCAATCTAAGGACTTTTATCACAATGAAGAAAGGAATGGCATGGGTATAAAACAGATGTTATAGTAATACCAATTCAATTGTTTTGATTAGAATCAGATGGCCAAATGTTAATACATCTTGGCTGTAGGTCCACAAATGATTTGACTTTTAAATAAATTAAAAACAATAATTAAACTTGACATGTCCACCTAGCTTTTCAAGTCTGTAAAACAAGGTGCACAACTAGAACAAATTCAAGCAGTCAGAGCTACAATTTTGTTAACATCAAACATTTACAAAGAACAATTGCATATTAAAAGTTAACTGAAACTGGTGATTCCCAGTGATAGGTTGGCACCCTGTCCTGGGTGTATTTACCCAGCCCCCGAGACGTTCTCCACTGGATGGGCATGGGGAACCTCAATACAATCATAGAGGATTAAGCGGAAGATGAATGAATGAAACTGGTGATAACATCAACAAAATGACTTTATATTGATCCTTTATATTGAGCAAACATTTTTTATTCCCAGTCTAATATGAAGTTTATGTTATTGCAATGATAATGTAGGATATGATACTTTAATTAGGAATTACATTAATGATTGATGTCTCTTGTAAAATGATCCAAATGCAGTGTAACATCAGTGCAACCAGAGGCCTCTGAATTTCTCATTGGAGCTCCATGTTAACATTATTTAAAGCTCAGTCTGACCAGCAGAAGACGAAATGGCCAATGACCAGGATGACCGTTATCTTATTTAAATGTCAGTCAGCAACTGCAGTATGACATCAAGTGACCTACTGATGGAATAGTGCATGGCAAGAACAGTTCGTAACAGGCTTCTAGAGGCAGGGCTCAAGTTATGTAAATCTCGGGGACAAAAAAAAAAAAAAAAAAAAAAAAAGAGCCAGACTGAAGATTGCAAAAGACCATAAGGATTAAATAAATGTTCAGCTTAGCCCAACATCTGGCCGTCTATTGGTTGGACAGAGACCTGGAAAGGCAGACAAGTCACAGTGTCATGTATCCACTGTGAAATTTGGTGGAAGATCAGTGATGATCTGGGGATGCTTCAGCAAAGCTGGAATTGAACAGGTTTATCTTTGCAAAGAATGTATGAATTAAGCCACATACAAAGTTACCCTGGAAAAACGTGCTTCCTTCTGCTCTGGCATGCTCCCTTCTGCTCCGTTTTTTCCAGCAGGACAATGCCTCATGCCACACAGCTAGGTCAATCAATGTGTGGATGAAGGACCAGCAGATCAAGACCCCGTCATGGCCAGCCCAATCTCATCTTAACCCCATTGATGGGCCCCCCCCCCCCCCCCCCAAAAAAAGTGTAAAACTCTGGTGAAAAGCTGTTATTAAAAATCATGGTTATTTTACCCAAATATTGATTTCTGAACGTTTTCCCCAATTAAAAAATTAGTATTGCGTGTCCTAAATGAATACCAACTTGTTTTCTTTGCATTATCTGAGGTCTGAAAGCACTGCATCTTTTTCGTTATTTTGACCATTTATTTCTCATGAATTTCAGACACGTTGTCAGTAGTCTATAGAATAAAAAAAGCAATGTTTATTTTACTCAAATATATACATATAAAGAGTAAAATCAGAAAAACCAATAATTTTGCAGTCTTTTAATTTTTTTTTCCAGAGCTGTGTATATATATATATAAAAAAACATTTTTTTAAACTACACCTTCTGCATCAATGAATATATTGTTTACTAATTTGACAGTTTCTTAATTGTGTGATCTCTCCTTGAGAGTCATAGCAATACTGGAAGCTAAACTGAGAATTTTGATGTCTGATCAATACTAATGGCCTGTTGGGGAAATATACTTAAAAAAATAAATTAACTGCATGCATGTGTGTCATTACAGTTTCCTGTTTCAATGCAAATGTCCCATCCATGATGCCAAAACTGCACAAACACTTTAGGCCATACATATAGCCAGCTCCAAACCCTTAATGAGCATATTTAGATTAACAATGCCAGGAAAAACAGTCTAAAGGTTAAGCGGAAAAACCACAGAGGAGCTCAAAAGTCTCTTCCTGTTTGAATTGCCAAAATTAAGATACAAAATTTGATTAAAAACTAGTTAAATAATGAAAAGCTTTTTAAATGTTTAGTTGACAGGCAAAATTCAAAGATTATCTTCACAAAGTCTACTATGGCATAATTCATAACAATTATTTCAGAACAGCATGAAGAAACCAGTAATCAGTCGCCACCAAGATGCCACTGACCAAGACCCTTATCTACAACATCACGTTCACCTTTGTATATCTTGCCTACAACAAGAATTTAACTGATGCAAAGGCAAAGGTTAATATATAAGGCAAGTAGGTAAGTCAGCCGTAAGCCTACAGAAGCTTAATACAGTTTACTAGTTAAGTAATACAGTAATACAGTTAACTACTGCACAGGAAACCTAATGACAAGAAATGATTTGTAGTCACTCTGTATAAAGCACTTTAGATAAATATTTAGGAAAAAATAAATGTAAAAAATGTTTAAAAAAATTAATAAAAAAAAAAAGCTGACCACTGTATATTTGGTATTGATTTTTGGTAAAACCTCAGATCAGCAGTTCATTATGCGCCTTTTTTACTTTACTGGGCATGTATGGTCTGCTTGGAACAATACTTGATCATTAAAAAAAAAAAAAAAAGCCGATTTATTATCAAGATTTATTTTAAGATATTCTGAAAATGTATAAGTTAATAAGTGCAACTTAAGTTTACTTTTGAGCGAGATTGTTTATTGTTCTGTGAGAAAGTAAATTCAGGCTGGTTGGTTGTTTTAAACAGTATTCGCTCAATAATACACATTTAATTTGTATATGTGGTACATAAACACAAAACAAGCAAATCTTTACGAGCGCTGAAACGTCAGGGCATCGTACTTTAATGCTAACAGGATCATACATGTCAGCATGTGTCGTGTTTTGCAATCTATTGGATTATAGACACATTGTTTTGTCAAACACAATTGTGCATTTACTGTTTTGTGTGTAGTACGCCACTACAACAAAACCACAACCTGAATTCTATAGCTGGGAAACAAAGGACCGGGCATCACCCAAATCTGAGAGATAATGGCTTATCTTAACAGAGAACTCAACACTTATCTTAGTCACATGTTTCACCTGTCAGTAAACATGTTTTTTGTATGGCTCTGCTTAGCTAGTGCAAAAAGTGAATACTGGCAACTATGGATGAGACAATTAAATGCTTTTGCAATTAAATACGGTACAATTAATTAATCGAAAGAGCACCTCAACCTCATTATGATGACATAAGAAAAATACATATTATGCCGATAGCTGGAACTCACATGGAACAAAAATAAAAAAGTTACAATTGCAGTACATATGTCTATTTATTTTGTTTTTATAAAAAAAAGAAAAATAGTTTTCTTTCAAATTGATATGCAATGACTGTACTTTAAGGAATACAGATTTTCTATCTACAATTTTTACAAAACAATGTAATGTTTTACATTGCAACAAATATTTAATTTAAAATTTCAGCAAAATACCGGTGCTGCCTTTTTTTTAATATAAAATGCATTTTTCAGGGACTTCTAGCACTTTTTTGGTAAAGGTAATTATTTCAAAATAATTCTTAAACAATGGGAGAGAAAAATAAAAAAAAATATTCTCCTGTATATATGCATAAAAAATATATGCATATATTAACATCCAAAATTTTAGTGTGTATATATATATATATATTCTCCTGCAGACATGCAGTGGAATCGACAATGCATTTGTATATACGTCCACATACCAACACTTAAAAATAGCAGCGACCGGCAAACCCGGAGTTCAAGCTGCCTGGGGATGACTTTCACGAATTAAGGGAACTTTCCAATATCCAACAGTCTAAATGACCTTCCTTTAGGTTTACACTATGACAACCACCACTCTATAGGTCACAAAGTTCTTGGAAACATTCCAACACTGGACAGCGGAGGACAAATAAAACCTATAAAGTTTATTCGTAGTTTTTATAAACCGCTAAATATGCCAGCTCGACGGAATGGAAAGTCAAGCCTTTTCTTTTTTTCTCTGTGTGTGTGTGTGTGTGTGTGTGTGTGTGTTTCTTAGAAATAGAATTTTCAGATGTTCCAGAACATTAAAAACCTGTCTCCATGGACACTATAAAATAATTAGCCTATGATGTAAGGACTAATTTGCATAAGAAGTCCAGACATAGCCGATTGAGAACCCACTGACATAAGTGCACCAACTTCAATCTGCCTCCTCATGGACTGCTGCGGAATGTGTGTAAAGCGAAGTGTTTTCCAGTTTAATTATTTTCTTATGAATGATGAATCAGAATTTTGTGGAATTAAGTTAATTAACTGAATGGAAAAGTCCAACTTCTTTGGACAATTATTAAAGAGCATGCAGTGCTGAATATTTTGATACCAAGCACATGGTGTTTGACTAATTTGTAGAAAATAATGTGGCTGTACCTTATGGGTCCAAAAGTCAAAGTTGTTTGGAAGTCTGGTGAAAATGTGTAGTGTGAGAAAAAATTTGGGTAAAAGTTAGAAGCATAAATGTGTGTTGTTGCATTACAAAGACTTGTGATTTGGCAAAGATATATAAGATGCACCTACCCTCAGAGTTCAGTGTTTGTAGGAATTATGGGATTGGCTGCCCAAAACGTTAAAATTAAGAAGAATCTAAGCAAAAACAATAGGGTCTCAAGCACTTTGTGTGCAGTTGTTACAATTGCACCATTCACAATGTACTAAAAAAAAGAATAAAAAGCATAAACGAAAGGCACTCCCTTTAAAGCAAAAGTAAAATGCAATATACTTAAGAATAAAGTACAAATTTTAAAATAGAACAAAATGAAAAATACAATCAGAATCTGTAACCGTCTCAGGTTGGCAACTGTTGAAAATGTCTTTCCCAAATATTGCTTTTAACACACTCCTGAATTATTGAGTCAAATACTAACACATTCGATACTCGGGGCAATTAATGAGATGGATCTCGGCTGCAAAAGCCCAAAAAACTTAATACAGTAGTTAAGGTAAAAATGTTTAGGTGACAAACAACAAAACTTCTTATTGGAGTTAGAAATAAACGTTCGTCTACAGTTTCATTTTGTCATGCCACATGTTAGCGAACACAGCATTCTTCTACTGACAATAGACTGATGCAAGTACAGCACTTTTTACTATTCAGCTCCTACACACAATTTACTTAGTCAACAAAAATAACTGTCCCGATACAAACCTTTGTGCGCTGGGTTCTATCATAATGTTAATTTAATAATAATAATAATGATAATAAATTAGGCGCGTTATGCTAGAAATGTGAGTATTAGTGAAGCAGGTTGTGTTCAGTGTCTCTGATGGCTGTGGGATTATACAAAGCCCTGGTTAAATGGGAGCCAGTGTCAGAACAGCACTCTGTTCTGCTCGCCATCATATTCGCTCACTTTGGAGGGATCATGATTTATCAGCGGCTCTTTGTTCAAACTGCCGCCCGCATTTAACACAATCAAAGTGACCCATCAGAACACCGCCGGCCGGCCGGTAAAGCAAATCCACTCACCCCCATTTCGAGCAGACGATAACCGAGAAGCCTGGGTCCTACGAACGGTGTCAAAGATATTTAGGACGCGTGTTGGTTATGAACCGGGGTCCGCCGTTTCCGCTTCAACACAAACGTTAATGAGCAATGAGCAAGCTCACGGTAGAGAAACTAAGCATAACCAGGGCAGTAGAAATTGCCGGTATCGGCTCAATTGCCCTGTATATGTCCCTTTTATCCCCTAAGCAGGTTGGCGCCAAACAGCACACACGACAGCTAATTACGCTGTTACTCGGTCTTCCTTCTCTCATGTCCTCCCTCCCTCTTCTCTCTTTCGCCCTCGGCCACAGCAACCAGTCTAAAGGAACTGACGACATCGGCGTAATGCAGGATGTATCCCATATTGCATATGCGTGTGCCCTACATAGGGTATAAAATAATGACTCATTCACACCATCTAGGGCCCTACACAACAAACAGAAATGAATTTGAAATTCAGCCATTAATGTGGGGGGTCATGCGTTTTTGTTCGCGCTTCCTCGTTTTGCTCCTATAAGTGTAAAATGTGCTCGAAAGCAATGTCCGAAATTCTTTCCTAAATGTTATGAACGTAAACAAATAATTATGCAATTTCCTTAACGATAAACACACGTCCTGGATTTTAAGATAATGTATAGTATGTGGCGTTTTTTCTTTAAATTGTTATAGCAGGTGAATGGAATACCTCATGTACACTATTAGTATTCATACGTCTTTCTTACACTATGTAGATAGTAGAACAGAAGAACAAGGCAACCACAAATTACATATACAGGGCTTTATGACAAAGTTGTGCTAAAGAAGAAGTTTAGCACTTTTCAGAACTAACATTTTTAACGTTTTTTGAAGTCCATCCATCCATTATCTTCCACTTATTCCTCTATGAGGGTCGCGGTGGTGTTTTCCATGTCCATCCAGGGGGGAACATCTTGGGCGCTGGACAGTTACACCCAGGACAGGGTGCCAATTCATCGCTGAGCACACACTCACTCACACAAACTATACAGGGCAATTTAAAGCATTCAATTTACCTGGAATCCATGTTTTTGGACTGTTGGAGGAAACCTGAGAACCTGGAGAAGAACATGGAAACTCCACCCAGATCGGGAATCGAACCGGAAATTCCCAGCGCTGAGAGGCAAACGTGCTAACCACAAAGGCATCGTGCCACCTATTTCTGGAAGTCTTAAAAATATTTTGAAGTGTGTGAATCTTTAACCATTTAGACAAAATGGGATTTATGAGGTCTGTCACAAGCTTGCATTCTTTATATTTTTTCATTCCAAAGTGCCAGTGTTTCGTGTTTAGTTAAGACCATGGCTTTACGTTGCCCAGTAAAGTCCTCCCAACCAAGTCACCCAACTATGCCTTTACGAGCAGGCTGGAGTAGAAAAAACTACCTAAACTATTTCTTACTGTGTGACATTGAGGGCATACTGTTCACAATGTAGAGGTAGTGCCAGATCTCACACACGTGGCATGGGTCTAAATGAAACACCTGATTCAGTGAGTAAGACAATGCTTTTGTCTATTTAATGTACTAATACTTTTTTTAAGAGGTTATCAAAGCAACACTCATTAAAAAACCCATCTACCTTACTATGTAGTAGGTCACTGAGTGAGTAATATTGTCACCTTACAGCAAGTTTCTGTTTTACTTACACAAAGAGGTCAGTCTGTGGCTTTCTGTGTGTAGTTCAGTTTGCTTGTTCTCTCAGCACTACCTACGGTTTTCCCAGAACATTCAAAACACCTAGACCTCAGTGTTTGAATTTGTTTGTGGACTTGTGCATTTACTGCAAAAAAAAAAAAAGTAGACAATCTCCCATCTACTCTTATTAGAAAAGCAGACTCGTATAACGAATGACGATATAATTTGAGGTACCTGTATTTTACTTAATGCTTTATACTTCCACTCCACTACATTTCAAAAGAAACTTGTATTTTTATTCCAATGAAAGATTTTGAATGCTTTGGTTTATTGGTATTTTAACTTAGTAAATAAAACAAGATTTTAAATCACATCAGTTGGTAAAAATTAAACCAATTGTTTTAAACTTCTTTTATGATTTTTATGTCTTGTGAAAAGCAGTGTGGCTGGGTCATACCAAATACTGTTTAAACGATCATGTGTTAAAATTCCCCATAATATCACAAAGATATCAATTTCAAGTGTTTGACAGTAGTTAATTGTCTCAATGTAGCTTTACAGTGTTCTAAGGCTGAACTCCCAAAGAGCAAGATGAAGCAATGGTGAAAAGGAAAACATCCAGGTGTTGTTGGATTTTAATAAAGAAACTTTGTGCGGACTCAGGCTTGATGGGGCACTCATCTTCCTCAAGCGGCCTGCTAGCATTAGCAGTAGTACTGTAGTAACTGAAT
>JAOUQT010252944.1:0-17213 GCA_025769995.1 Xyliphius kryptos | reverse complement strand
GACCCCGGAGGAAACCCACGCATACACGGGGAGAACATGCAAACTCCACCCAGATAGGGATTCGAACCGGGAACCCCAGCGCTGAGAGGCGGTCGTGCTACCCACTACGCCACCGTGTGGCCCGCACTGGCCATAACTAATGGGTCCATATTGCAAAATTATCTGGAGTCTGGAAAAACCTGTGCGTCGTCGGGGGAAACGTTTGGCTAGAAGTTAAAAGCTGCACACCAGCTGCACCGACCCTCCAACTTTGGAGTCTGTTGGACGTACAGTCTCAGCTGCACGACACGTTTTACCCAAAAAAAAGAAATAATGACAATAAGAAGAAAAAAATCTGAGCAAAAACAATGTGTTTTTAAACCCTTCGTGCTTGAACCCCTAGTTACTGATTCAGCTTCTCTAACATGAACGGCGAGTGGAGGATCCAACGTATGGGAACCGCACCTGAAGCTGAACGAGGAGTTGGTAAAAAATGGAGGACTGTCAAAATCACGTATCTCCAGACACTTGTGGACATCGTCCATCGTCGGCAGAGTCACGCCCATGTTCTCCATCACACCGCGGCGTAGAGGCCCTTCATATGATCCATTACACAGCGTCACCAGCCGGTTGTACTCATCCAGACTGTTTGAGAACAGACCTGAGATTATTCTTACTCTAATCCCAAAGTATGTTATTAATCCTGTACTTTAATCGAAAAGTATGTTACTAATCCCTTACTCTAATCCTAAAGGCCTTTACTAATCCCTGATTTTATAATTGTAAAACCTGATACTACTTTTGTTCATTCTTTATTAATCATATTTATATTAAATTGAATCTCCAATTCCCGTGAATAATTCTGTGTTCTTACCAAAAGAACAAATTACTAATCCCCCACTCTAATCCCAAACTGTATGACCATCCCCATCCCCCCCCATAATGATTTTATAGTTTCAATTTCAAACACAATACTGTATTTTAACCTGCTGTACAGACCTGTCACATACGACCCCCCAGTCCCGGAATGGTGACCCGGGGCTGATGAGTGAGGAGTCACTGGGGTCGCGACCTCCCAAAAGGTCATCTGTGCACACGTCACACTGTGACCCTCCTGTGGCAAAGTTCCAGTATGGGATGGCAAAGGTATCGTCACCCATCAGTTTCTGTAAATACCAGACAGAGAGGATGCTTATCTCTAATTGGCTGTTGAGTTCACGAATAATATTTAAAAGTGTGATGTCATAATTCTACTACGGCTGTGTTGCGGAATTTCACACTGTAACCGGTCCTTGATACAAAACATGAGACCACAGACCTGCAGGTCTCGCTCTAGACTCAGCAGGTGGTACCGATGCCAGGTGATGAAGGCAGGACCCTTATGGGAGAAATCGATGGCTTTAAACGGTCGGCCAGGACCTAAAATAAAACCATCAATTACCAGAAAAAACATGCATAAAAAGCTTAGACAAAAGTATTGGGACGTCTACTCGTTATTTTATGACATCCTATGCCGAGTCGGTCCCTCTTTACAGCGTGATGTTGGTGTGTGTCTGAGGTCACCCACTGATGTTGGCTCTTAACTCAGATTATAACTCTTTAATGAAGGTTGAGGTCGGGATGCTGTGTCGCCAACCCAAGCTGGTGCAACTGGTTTAATACCTGTATCTGTCACCCTCAGTGGTCTTTACCGTGTAGTCATGTGACCTACCGAGCAGCGTGTCTCTGACGGAGTAGTAGTGCTGCCAGACGAACAAGTCGTAGATGCTGATGTTGCTGAAATGCGTCTGATTGGTTTCCCTGTCCACCAGACCGAGCCAGTGTTCAGTTGCGATGACGTAACCGGGATGGACCGTGTTTTTGGAACGCTGCAGTGCCTCCAGGAAGATCTCCCTCTCCTCCACAGTCAGTGACAGGATGTTCTTCCGAATGACCGGCGGCTTCCTCTGATCACACAGTGGCCCCGTCCAACCAAATTTACACTCCCCACAGTCATAACCAGCAAAGTTACCTAAAAAAAACAAAAACAACACGTCAGTTATCTGACACAGGAGCCGACCGGTTAAACTGCTACCTCACTAAATAACTAACCATCTTAACCATCTTAATCCTGTCCCATTATACCACTACCTTACTAAATAACCAGCATTACCCAATCCTGACCAGTGAAACCACTACATTATAAATAACTAACCACTTTAACACGATCCTGACCCGTTAAACTACTAACTCACCCAATAACTAACCAATTTAATCCAACTTTGATCATTTAAAAGCTTTATAACCCAGTGCAATCTGCACTTTAAACATTTAACCAGTCAACAACCAAAAACAATACTAATACTGACATGCTGACATTAAATAAGATGCACCGTTAACTAACCCAGAACCAACAAGAACTGGTTTCTTTGGGTCTGCTACTGGTTTAATTTATTTCATTTTTACAGTTTTAAACTGTTTTTGTTGGTTTGGTACTGGTTTAAACTGGTTTATTCTCACTGGTGTTTTAAACTGGTTTAGTTTAGTCTGTACAGGTTTAAACTGGTTTATTCTCATCGGTACTGGTTTAAACTGGTTTAGTTTAGTCTGTACAGGTTTAAACTGGTTTATTCTCATCGGTACTGGTTTAGACTGGTTTAGTTTAGTCTGGTACTGGTTTAAACTGGTTTCTTTTTATCAGTACAGGTTTAAACTTGTTTCATTTTGTTTAAACTGTTTTTACCCCCATCATTACTGGTTTAAACTGGTTTCAGTCATTTTATTCAGGTTTCTTTTGTTTTGGTTACTGGTTTAGGCAGTTTTTGTTGGTCTGGTACTGGTAAATGTTCTTTTCCTTCATTTAGCTCTCAGGTGCGGACCGGATTACCAGCTCTCACAGAAGAGCGTGTGATGGATTACTTTGTTACTCACTGAGGGATCAGGTGATCTGATCACAACCTTACATCAGTTCACACTAAGGCTACTCACAGATCCACATTAATGGTGTGACCTACACGAAGGCCTCACCTCCATCCCACTGAGCACCAGGATTATGGGATTACAATTGGGGCCTCAGCTCTTCACTAATGAGGCTCTTATAGTCACGAGGCTGAACAACCTTCTAATTTACACACGGGAATGTGGAGCCACAAACATTTAACCGAGTGATCTCACAACAAACCAGAAACAAACGAAAAACAAAACTCTCAACTAAACTTGGAAATACGGTTTCCACTGGCATGGTACAGATTTACACCGATTTGCTTTTGAGTTCTTACTTTAAAAACGCAGGAGATTAAGATTTAACAGATCCTCCTTTCACTCAAACCTGTTTGAAACGACTCGGGAGGAACTAAGATGGTTCTTTTAGAACTTTTAAAAGTACCCGGTCTCTGTAAGCGATACGAATACGGTCAAAGTGAAATATAGATTTCTTTGCGGCTCTTGTCTCCGTTACGCGCGGATTAAAACGGAAGGGGGCGTGGTTACCGACTTTTCCATCAGTCATCTTTACAGGATTAACGTTAGAAATTGTTCCCAGCATTTCTTCCCACCGTGAGCCCGGTAACTCTGTATGATCCCGCTGAATGATCCCGGTATAACCCACTCAGGTTTGTGACGTCAGTCGCCGTGCCTTTGATCTCGGTGCGTTACCCGCGCAGACGCAGGTCCGGGTGAAGAACTTGGAGGGCCAGCGCTCGCGGTCGTCGACGTTCCGCAGGGTGTAGGTTCCGCCCCACGGGCGCGTGTCGACACGCACCTCCGCACACACCCCGCGGCCCGAGCGCGCGCCGCACGCCTCCGCCGGATCCGCGCTCCGGTCCGGACTGGGGCAGCAGCGCTGTTCCGCGAGCGCCCCGGCGGTGGCGCAGGCGCGTGGGAACTGCCCCCGGACCCCGCGCGCCAACGCGCCGACCACCAGCAACACCGCGCACCAGCGCGCCAGCCCCGACCTCCAGGAATCCCTGCGGTCCATCCGCGGCTTTCCTTTTTCTGCTGTCTCTCTGCTGTCTCTCTGTCGCCAGACAGTCAGTGCTGCTGAGTTGCGGGGTGTCTGTGCGTGTGAAGGCCCGCGCGCGTGGGCCCGTCTATATCACCCGGGGGTCGCGGTAAATGACCCTCCCTCCTCCCCCCACACTCCTCCTCTCCATCACTCATGTTCTTTTCAATAAGGATTACCGGGAAGGGCTCGTGGTCGTCACCTGACGCGCGCGGACACGCGCACCGAGCCTGAAAGAGGCAGAAACAAGTCATTCTTAGTGTGTGAGTGGGTGAGAGAGAGAAGGAGAGAGAGAGAGAGTGCGCGCGCGCGTCACTATGTTGCCCCGGGACAGAAACGAACATGATGTCTCCACAGCTCACCTGAAGATGATATTTATTTCAGGGATAAGAATTTCCCGACATAATGAGAAGTTATTCCAGATCCACTTTAGTTCCTCTGACCCACAGTGCATCACTATCCTGACTTTTATTTAAACATCACCTCTAATTCCATAAACAAATTAGACAGAACCAAAATGAACTCTAATTAAAGAAATACATTCAAGTAGGACATCGCCATTTTCCTTCACCCTCTGTTCAGAATATCTAAAACAACAACATCTCATAACTGTATCGCTCACCATGTCTGGCAACAACAAAGAAGCGCTGACAGCAAGCATCAGGGAAATCTGGGCTTCCATAACTCCAAGGCACTGTGATGGCATGGGGATCAAAGCAGGTTTTGGTGCTCCTGGTGGCATGGGCAGGGTCCAGGTCCTGTTGGAAGATGAACTGTGCATCCCCATACAGATCCTCGGCAGAAGGAATCATAAAGTCCTCTAAAACATTCTGCTGGACTGTTGCACTGAGCTTGGATTTAATAAAAGCAGAGTTTAGCAACACCTGCCCCTCAAACCCTGACTGACTGGAGATTCCAAACTGGACCTCATGCAGTTTGGATTTTGTTCCTCACCTTTGCTGTTTAGTAGATGATTAGTGTACACACTTAGTTTAAAACATTTATGCCCTGCTGTAAAATTTAGGCTCATAAAAGTTTAGAGATTAGGTGTAATGTTCTCCTCAGGGTCGATCCCTTGACATGTTGCCCCCTAGAGGCAGCTGTGGGATAGGTTTAGTTGACGTAGTGTACATATGGTTGACGTACTTTGGCGTTGAAACAGAGATTTATATACACTACAGATCTATAAATCTGTTCCCTTTAGAGAGCGTTAGTGAGGGCCACCCATTCAGAAACACAGTACCCTACACTGTAGCGTGCTAGACTGTCACAGTGATGACGTGATGGATAACGATCAGATTACAGGCCCATGGGCTCACGAGCTGCTGGTCTGTGTGACCATCATGAGAACATCGTAAAGAATGTGAGTGTATAGAACCAGGGTCACCTGACACTGTGGGCCAGCGGTGGGGGGGGGGGGGGGGGGTGGCGGCTACTCTGCCCATGGCTCTCACTCATCAAAGACCAACATCAAGAACTGTAACCATCAAAACCCTCCTTCAGATCTTCAGATGTGAGCAAGGCAAAAATAAGATAAAATAAATAAAAAAAAAAACAAATGAAAACCAAACCAAAATCCTAATTCTGAGTCTAGTCTAGAAAAGCCACTGGTTTTAATTAGAGTCAAGTGAATTTGAGTTCTTACTTCAAGAAAATCATTGAAATAAAGGTTTACTGAATTAAACTGAAGTGAGACAGATAACACTGCTGATTCAGTAAGATGTGTTGACTCGTTATTCATTTAAAAGTGAATCTTTGGTTGTACTGGTGCAGAGTTGCACAAATCTTCTAATAACTGATTCTTATAACGATTCATTGATTCTCTGAATGATTCTTTAACTCTGTAAGCAGAAGATTCATGTTCAGATTCAATCAGCAGAGCATTAACATATCCTCTATTCACTCAAACACCTTCAGATGTTCTACTGATGGTCACAGTCCAGCAGCTTGGCACCAATAAATAAACCTTGTTCCTCTCCCGGTATTTAACTCCAGATGAGCACTGACAGAACACTGAGGTAGCACTATCTGATGTTTCTGTTCTCAAATGTTCCACTGTGACTCTGTCCTGAATGTTGTGACCCAAAAGTAATTTATAATCCGAATATTTGGCATTTTGTGGTTCTGGAACATTCTGTATCATTGACCCCCAGAAGGGTTTATGGTGGCGTTCCTCATTAAAGATTCTAAAATATTCCACACAACTTGTGTTCAGAACATTTGATGGTGTTGATCTGAATTTCTAAAAGAACATACAGTACCATCTCATTTTATTGTACACAGGGGCCAGAACATTTAGGCTGGCCAAATACTCCCAGGCTACTCCATTTTCCTCCCACAATCCAAAAACATGGGTTCAAGGGATAGGGTTAACCCTAAACCTAACCCTAGATTGACCCTATATAGCGTGAGTGTGTGCAAATAAGTTTGTGCCCAGCGATAGATTGGCACCCTGTCCTGTATGGGCATGGGGAACCCACCGCACACGCACATCCCCCTTTGTCCTTTGTGTAGGATTAAGCTAAAGTTGATGAGATGATTTGGAACGCTAAACCGATGACAATGATTGATTTACTGGGCCAAACCACAGTATGACCACACGATGGCGCCACATCACCATACATTGGTGTAATGTCCAGCCTAGTTTCAGGGTTCCCGATCAGACAGCACGAGCCAATCATATCGGTTTTTTCACCTAATATCGAAATTATCCAAACCCACAGTTCTTCTTTAAGGTTCCTATGAGAACTGTACAACATCCTCAGCAAAGGTTAGAAAGCAAGCACCAGCGGCGTTACACTCAAAGAAAGTTCACAGAAAATTATTTTAAAAGGAGAACAGGGTTTGCATCGAAAGAATGAACTGGAACGTTCTTGCAGCAGCAAAAAACCTGTAACCTGTTTACCACACTGTTACAGAACCAAGAAAGTTGTTAGAACCCGCTGCTTATCTTCAGTTGAAGTAACAGGTTATTAATCGTGTAATTTTGCACTGAGCAAACTAAATTAAGAAACCGAAAGGTTTTATAAATCCGTTTTATAAATAAAGCTTTATTAAAACATTCATAATCAAAATTTAAATATAATTTATCTGCAAAAAATTAAAACACTTCCCCTTAAGATGCGTAACAAAGCCATGGTCTGTCCATATGAGCCATAAACGATGCTTTCCACAGGATTTTGGAGTCCGTGGGAATTATTGTACTTATATTTATAATTATGCTTGAATTTGGACATTTTCCTTTGTGAAGTCTACATCATTGTTGGACTGATGTTTGACCAAAGGATCTGTCTTACAATCTCTGTTCCAATTCATCCTAAGGGTCATGGTGAGGGTCCTAACTCTGTGTCAGTTAAAGTTTTGTAGCAGCAGCTAATATAAAATTGTAAAATACATAAATACAGTACGAGTTCCTAACTTGTAATTATCGATGGTTTGATTTTTTTACCCCTTCAAATTTAAGAAATCTAGCATAAAAGGCTTTGATTTAGCCACGCCCCACGGTCTTAGTATTTACGTCATATGTGACGTAGATGGTGGACAACAAGCCAATAAGTTAGAGCAGATGAAATGAATGTGCAAATTTACAAAAAGGTTGTTTTGGGCTGCAGTAATTAAGTATACAGTGGCGCCCCGTGCACAAATGACTCAGATCACAATTAATCAAAAAAGAGGACACGAATCAACTTTAAAAGAAGTGTCCACTCACTCCGTTATTTATAGCGCTCAATCGTGCCAAACGGCTAATAAAACTAATTATGAAATTTGAAAAGCAGGACTAACACAATGGCTGGGACAGGTACGGACTTTATAACACACAACCCTTAAACTGCTGTCTCTCTTCCCGCGGCATTTAAAGGCTGCACACATATTGGCGCTGTAACCGCATGCTTTTCCAACAACATGTAAAGAAGTTAACGAGAGGCCCGCTTCCTACCAAACCAAATTCTCAGTTCTGATGGCGGGCTCAGGTTGTGCATTGCTGCCCTCTCGTGGTTTCTTTTGCCTCTGCCTCCCATCACCCCCCCCCCCTCCACAGTTACTGCAGATTCATCCTCTGCTTCTATTTGAAAAATATCTTCTAAACTACTACTGGAAAATTTACAGTCCAACTCGGTCATCCACTGTATTCCATCAGTGACGTCACACGCTAACATGCTGGAATTTCAGACGCAGAATTTACTTAAACTCATTGATTTTTAAAGAAAACGAAATGTTTTTTAAATTTTAGATTCACGTTTACAATTTAGAAGCTAAGATAATCTAAAATAATATCTTTTAGGTTGCTCCATTAGGTGGCGCTTATGACTTTATGGTTTTTACTTTGCTCACACTGGGCCTTTCCCAAAATGTTAAAAATGTACTCCACATCGGCTTAGATTGCGTTCCACAGTCTGAAAAACATGTTAGTAGTTTAACGATTCACAATGTTTTGTAACTCGTTTGTCTCTGCTGATCACAAAAGTGTAAAGAACTTTGGTAACCGCTGTTTAGGGTTTTCTCAAGGTCATGAACCAGCATTCTGATCATGGTGTTATAAAAACGTTCTCAAAGGAACGTTTCATTAGCATTAGGAATGCTAAAAGCATTAGCATTTTTAGCTTAGCATTCCGAAATGTTTTTTAGAAATTGGACATGACAAAATGTTCCAGAAGCCTCGGTCGCGCCTCTGAGGTAAAGGTACAGGTGCTAATCAGCCGCCAGGGTAATTGCGCACAGCAATTAGTGTCGAGGCGGCTAAGTGCACTCCATGTTGCTCTGCTGGAATTGCTATTGTCTTAGCGTATTAGCAACGTTTCGCGCTGCACTCGGGAGTATTTCTGGTCTTTGAAGGTAATGACAATAGCTAATTTCCCTTTTGCTAATAGCATTTCAAAGGGACACGCTGATGGAGGTGAAGCAGGCCTGTCATGACTAGCTGCTTCGTTTGTTATGCTAATGTAACAAACCCCTTATTTGTTTGCTAATTGTGCTTATTCATTCGGTGATGATGCATCGCCAAGAACACTGCGAACCCAGTGGCTAGGCCACACCCACTTCAACAAAAAGGGGTGGAGACTAATGAAGTAGTAATAGAACTGAACATTTTTAATTATATACATTTTTAAAAAATATATGAATTAGTGAATCGTTTTGTCTGTTCAATTTTCAGGTTTGTCAATTAATTACTTTAATCGTCAATCGTTTAAAGGGGAATAATTTACTGTATTTGTTATTCTCCTCCATTCTGAATCAGTGAATCAGTTGGTTAATTCACTTTAGTGAATCAATTTGAACTTGTGAATCATTTGGTAAACTTGTTAGTCTGTCAATGAGTCAGAATATTAATCAGTCATTAATTCATCTTCTTCCTCATTTTAATCAGGAAGGGGAACGTGGGGCCGTGTGTACGTGGCGTGTGCTCTGGGTAAGTGGAGGGAACATTGTAAGGACATAGTGAGAACGTTGTGGTAAAATATGGGAATGTTGTAAGTATGTTGGTTAGCAGAGGAAACATGGTAGGAACATTGTAAGAATTTTGAAGGAACATGTGGAAACGTCGTCAGTATGTTGTGGATAATTGGTGAGAACGTTGTAAGAACGTTGTGATAATATAATGAAATACTATTACTGGATACTGTGTGTGAGTAGAGGGAACATAGTAGGAACCCTGTTGGAACGTTGAGGTAACATATTGCATTGTTATGTGGAAACATTAAGTCAGCAGTATAACAACATGGCGTGGAAGTTAAGAGACATTAAAACATTGAGGGAAATCCTGTCAGAACATTGTGGGAACGTTGTTGGAACGCTGTTTCCAGGATAAGCCGTGTTAAACCTGACAGGTCGCGTTTTATTCACACTAATATTAGCTTTTCCGCTGCCCCCACACACACTGCTGAGGAGGCTTAGTGATTAGCTAATTAGCATAATGCTAAGCGTAGCGGAGGCATGATAACTTACAAAGTTGCGCCTCAGGGTGACGTGAGAGTGTTTAAAGTGCTGCGGAACGTGTGTGTGCGCTAAACAGAGAAAGTACACACACACATGAAAACATGGAATAAAGAGAACGTGTCCTAAATGATTTTCCAAGATGCAATTTAATTTCCCGCCGGCCGGCGATTATGTTTTTCTATCTATGCGCATGCTAAAAATGTAAAAATGCTAACACAGGCGGACAATAGAACAGAAACAGCGTCCTTATCGCTACGGCTTTCTGCACACTCACTCCGTCCCAAACACATTTAAGTGCAAATAGAGAGAGAGAGAGAGAGAGAGAGTGAGAAAGACAGAGACAGTAGAAAGACAGACAGAAACAGAGAAAAAACTACACTGAAGAAAAGTAGAGAACATAAAGAGAGAAAGGAAAAAAGGACAGTAAGGATGAAGACAGCTAAAGTGAACCAGAGAGAGGGTGAAGACAGAAAGAGAGAAAGTGAACCAGATCAAGGACGAAGAGAGACTTTTTTTTACTTTTGAAACTGCTTTCTTTAACCAAAATTACATTTCAGAGTGAGCCAGATCAAGGAGAGAGAGGCAGACAGAGAGTGAGCCAGATAGAAACTGGAGCGAGGACGAAGAGAGACAGACAGAGAGATGAACCAGACGAAAAGAGACAGCAAGAGAGAGGGTGAACCAGAGTGAGGACAAAGAGAGAGAGACTGGAAAAGACTGAATTGGAGCGAGGACGAAGAAAGAAAAATAGAAAGAGTGAACCGGAGCGAAGACAAAGAGAGACAAGGACGTTTTTTGACTTTTGAAACCGCTTTATTTAACCAAAATTACATTTCTATATGCAGTAAAGTGAATGGACTGGAGCAAGGATGAATAGAGACAGAGATGAAAAACAGAAAGTAAAAAAGTAATAAGACAACGTGAACGGCTCAGCAGTGCGACTGATCCACGCTGAGGGAGGAGTGAACGGGGCGTTATCGGGAGATTTTAAGTCAAAACTTCCTTCCATCAGTGAGAGCATTGACGATGGATCATACATGGGTCTTCCAACATGACCATGATCCCAAACACACCATTCAGGCAATGAAGGGGTGGCCCCGAGAAAAGCATTTCCAGCACCTGGAGTGGCCTATCCTGTCTCCAGACCTCAACTCCATAGAAAATTTGTGGATGGAGTAGAAAGTGTGTGTTGCCCAGCGACAGCCCCAAAACATCACCGCTTTAGAGGAGATCTGCATGTCATTGCAACAAAGGTTTTTACGAAGTATTGACAAATAAAGTGGCTGACTAAATACTTTTTGGCCCCACTGTACATGTCGTGTCGTGTCCCAGGATTCCTAAACAGAAGGTCTTGATGGTTTGAATACTCGATTGTAAGTGTCTACAGGAAAACTGTTTAAGTTCCGGTACTCTGGTAAAATCAGGTACCTGGACTCACTCTGTTTTTCAAAAAGGTTCTAATATTTAAGTGAACACTTGGTTGAGCTACAGGAGAACATTTTTTTGTAGTTCAGGTAATGTGAGGGAACAGATTGACATTAGGTTTCCTCAACAGAAGGTGATTTTTAGGAGAACCCTGAGGTCTGAATGTTTACAGGAGAAGCGTTTGTAGTAGTTCCGGTACCCTCGCTGGATTAGTGTAGAGATTTAAGGTACCAGGAGCCACAGGGTCTTCATTAAAGAGACGGTTCTTGGTGTGAAATCAGGACTGAGAGTTCAGAAGGAGAACCAGGGGAACGTTCAAATATAAATATAAACAGACGACTTTATGCAAATGAGGCAGCAGATGATTGGTTAATCGGTCACTCTATCGTTGTCTATGCGCCGCTACAGATAAGAGGCGCAAGTTTCAGTGCCGCAGGCCCAAATTTAACGCATTCCTTTTCTCTGACATGTGTTCTGACCAGATAAGTAAACAGTGTGTGTCGGGGACAGAGGGGGCGCGGGAGGCGGCGGGTGATGGAGGGAAGGAGGACTGGAACAAGGGATGGAGAGATGGAGGTGAAAAAAAGAGCATTTGCAATTTAATGACATCACGGCTCCTGGATTTAAAGTGGTACAGAATGAACCGGAGCAGCATGGATGCCTCGCTCACCCATTTTCTCTCTCTCTTTTTCGTGCCTCTCTTTCTTTCACCTGCTCTCTCACTTTTGCTTTCTCATGTGCCTCTCTCTCTTGCAGCCCCCTTTCTTTCTCTCTTGCTTCTAACTCGCTTGCGTGCCTCTTTCTTTTGTAGGCCCCGCTCTTTCTCTCTCTCTTCTGCCACTCTCATACGCTCTTGCTCTGCACTCTCATAGTCGGTATACAACTGTTGTAATTGTTTTGAACAAACACCGACTCACACAACGAACCAAACGACTCCCTAGAACTCGGTGAATAAAAAAGGTGTTTTGTCCAAATGATTCACATTGCTAAGAGAGTCAACTAACCAAATGACAAAGTGAATCAAACTAATGACAAAGTAGACGAATAACCGAATGACTCACTAGGGTGACTGAAGACATGGGTAAATGACTCATTGATTCATTGGCTCACTGAATGCAGTAAAGAAGATTAGTACGTCCTTAGGCGTGTTCTAATGTGATGACAAGCTTGTTCTCCTCAAACAAATACCATTCCTCTCCCCCTCCCTCTCATTCCATACTTTCCTTCTCTCTCTCTCTCTTTAATTCTCTTGGCATGTTTATCTCTCATTAAGCGGGTGATGAGGGGGAACATTGGCAGAGGGGTGGTACAGGAGTTCATTTAGCCCTGAGGAGGAACGGGGGATTGGGGTCAGGAATGAGTAAGAGACTGAGTGAGCGAGAGAAACTAAATAATTGAGAAATTCTGTTCTCACTACATTTCCCAGAATGCATTGTGTCTGATTTTGCTGCAATTCTCTCATATAATCAAAATCTGATAGCTGGTTTGATTTAAACTGCGATTCAGTGATTCAGACCCTCAGTATGTCATTATTCCAATAAGTGAACCATTTAATAATAACCCTGAATGACTCAATTCTCATGTAGTGATTCATTGTTTGAATGTGTAAATTGATTAGATTCACTCTGATCTGATTCAGTTAAAGCATTTTTAGAATCAAGAAATTAGAATTAAGATTCACTTTACTTGATTTGGTGAATCATTTGTAACATTTAAATGTGAATACATCTAAATGTTAATGAAATGATTCACTGATTTAATAAAAAATATAATCATTATTATGTCAATTAATACTATTTATTACAATTCATTATTAATTCCATGTATTAACAAATTAATCAAGGTGAAGTGAGTGAATCTGAGTCATGACTAAACGATTCACAGATTTCCCATGATCATTTTTTAAAAGTAGGACCAACTCTTTTAAGAATCGGTTTACCTCACACTCGTTTGTGTGTGTGTGTGTGTGTGTGTGTGTGTGTGTGTGTGTGTGTTCTGATCTGCCGTCAGGTCTGATGGAAAATCAAATTACCGAACGGTTCCTTACAGGTTCCTGCGGTTCCCTGACTGTAAAGGTACGAGGGATGTTTATTTGGGCGCCAATTTAAATATGTATGTATTCTGTGCGTGTTCATGCGCCACAGCCGGAGACGAGTGTAGAGTGACGCGGGCGACTAAACGGACTTGACGTTCATGACGTCGTTCCGCCGTCCTACATCCATAAATTAGCGCGAGACAGCCAGCTTACTTTCATCGGACGAGCTGACGCGACAGAGCGCTGGCGGCTTCCTCAGGATTACACGGCAGCTCGATTTAGAAACGCGCACCAAAGTTTCTGTGAAAGAAAGTTCCCCCCCACTGAGGTGCGAGAACTGTGGGCGCTGTCTGGTTCCCTCAAGAGTTCCACATAGATTTAGTTGCAGTTGGGGTTCACATCTCGTCGGATCGTTGGCCCCTTTAGGACTCACCCACCTGTCAGACGGACAGCCCCTTTTGAACTCTCCTCCTGCCGAATGGAAGGCCCCTTCAGGACTCCCCAAACAACCCCCCCCCCCATAGGAGAGGCCGGATGTACGGCTCCTCCAGGACTTTCCTCCTGCCAGAAAGATGGCCCCTTCAACACACCCCTCACACCGGAAGGACGGCCCCTTCCGGGCGCGCCGGTTGGACAGCCCCTTTAGGACACGCCTCACGCTGGATGAATGGCCCCTTCAACACACCCCTCACACCGGAAGGACGGCCCCTTCTGGGCACTCTTCATGCCAGACGGACAGCCCCTTCAAGACGGCCCTCCAGGACTCGCCTCATGCCGGATGGACGGCCCCTTCAGGACTCCTCCCCTCCACCACCCCCCCACGGACAGACGGCCACCTCAGGACACTCCTCTTGCCAGATGTGCGGCCCCTTCAGGACTCCCCTCCCGCTGGACGGACACCTCCAACAGGAGAACCTGAACTTTGTTTATTTTATTGGTTTAATATTTCATTTAATTATTTAGTTAAAAGAAAACTGAAACATTAAAGAAGTGTTTAATGAATTCTTATGAGCTGGAGAGTGGATTATTTTTAATACACACACACACACACACACACACACACACACACTGTTCGGTCCTTTTCATTGATTGTTGGTGCTTTTTTGATGCTAATCTTCCCTTAAATATCTTTTTGTGGCGCTGCTTTCACTCCGGCTTCCCCTCAACGATCCGCTTATCCACTTTTTTGTCTTTTTTCTCATTTACGGCCTTTAAAAAAAATCACCTTTTTTTTTTCCTCAGGGAAGCATTCACACACGTCCAGCTGGAGGAGAGAGCGAGAGAGAGAGGGAGAGAGCGGGTTGAGCTGAGTGTACAATACTAATGTCTCTCCTGATGGGCGCCCTCTCAAGGGGGCACTTTATAAAACAAAGCTAGAACAGAGGCACTGTCTTCATGGAGGAGGAAGGAACGCTGAATCAGAGGTGAACCGTTTAATTCGGAGGTTTTTGATTCCGGACGGAAATGTGAAACGGTACTAACCCTGAATAAAGTGAACACAGCAGTAATTAAGGTGACGGTGACTATCCCTGCTGTCTGTGTGTTTTGTATTAGAATAAACCTTGTGAGGACCGAGGCTCAGTAAGGGACCCATCTGAAGTGACCAGGCAGCACGAACATACATAATAATGTACAGAATTTAAGATTAGATTTAAGATTATAATTTACATTTTTTTAGTTTCACTTTTTGAAAGAGATGTCAATAAATTGATTAGAATAGATTCTTTAATAAAATAATAATAAAATCAGGTGAACACCGTAGTAATTTTATTAAAGCTGTAGAATCAGAAATATACATTTAATTTCACTTTATATTTTTTATGAGATTTTACATTCAGATCAGATCAACAAAAATCTTCTAAAGAGAAGAAACATTTTTTTATTTTATTAAAGTTTTGTTCTTCTTTCAGTCACGTTGTTCTCACATAACCAAAAAATAACTTTATTAATAAGCATTTAGTTATTGATGCATCGTTTTAATGGAACTTAATGGAGTTTTTTACATTTCTTCGCCTATTTTTTATATTATTTCACACCTTTTTCTTTTTGTTCCTTCTCGTCCTTTTCTTTTTATAGAATTTGACAAATAATGACAAACTTGAAACCATTTTTTAAAATGTAATAACCATAAATGATTTTTTTTTCTTGTTTTTATATTAGATAATTGAAACTCAGTGCAGTAGAAAGAGAATAAGGGAGAAACTCGGACAAGGGTGTAGTGTGCACTACGAAGGGAGCAGTGCGCTTTATTCAGCTCAGAATGTGTTTTTTTTTTCTATTTTTTTTAGAACAAGACAACATGAGTTAGTCATGAGTTGGCCTGTTGTGTGTGTGTGTATATATGTGTGTTCAGAGCCATTAATATTTCAACAATACAATAAATATTATTTAAAATAAATTCAATCACGTGTCATGAAAAAGACAAAATGAACGCCCAGAGCTTTTGACAATATAAAAAGTAAAAATAGTTGATAATTTATATACAAAGGTACATTATTTTATACATTTCATATATAAATATATCAGTTGCAAGAAAAAGTATGTGAACCCTTTGGGATTACTTGGATTTCTGCATAAATTGTTAATTAAATGTTTTCTGATCGTCATCTAAGTCACAACTACAGACAAACACAGTCTGCTTAAACTAATACCACACACAAAATGATATGTTTTCATGGTTTTATTGAACACAACATGTAAACATCGCAGTGCAAGGTGGAAAAATTGTCAACCTCAAGACGAATGACTTTTTAAAGAGTTAATTGGAGTCCAATCGATGTGATGAGATGTGTTGGTTAAAGCGGCTTTGCCCGATAAAACACACACCAGTTGCGGTTCTTAAAAACATTGCTTGGTGTGAATCATGCCTCGCACAAAAGAGCTCTCAGAAGACTTACATTCGAGATTTGTTGACTTGCATGAAGCTGGGAAGGGTTACAAAAGTATTTCTAAAAGCCTTGATGTTCCTGTGTCCATTGTAAGACAGACAGACAAATAGAGAAGGTTCAGCACTGTCGCTATTGCCCCTAGGTGTGGTCATCATCCAAAATTGAGTTGTTTGAAAGGAACACACAACGCTATATGTGGAGGGGGGGGGGGTAAGCCCAGCACACTGTCATCAAAACCTCATCTCACCTGTGAAATATGGTGGAGGACGTCCTTTGCTGTCATCAACAACAAAATGAATTTCCAAGTTTATCAAGACATTTTGCAGAAACTCTGAATTACATCTGTCCACCAACTGAAGCTCAACAGAGGATGGATGATGCAACAGATCCAAAACATAGAAGTAAATCAACCAAATGACTTCTGGAGTGGCCTTGACCCTAACCCAAATGTTAAGAATACAGCTGAACTGAAACAGTTTTGTGAAGAGGTGGTCCAAAATTCCTCCTGACGTTTTGCAGGTCTGATCTGCAACTACAGGAACCGTTTGGTTGAGGTTATTGCTGCCAAATAAGGGGCAACCAGTTAATAAATCCAAAGGTTCACATCCTTTTCCCCACACTGCACTGTTAATGTGTGTGGTATTAGTTTAAGCAGACAGTGTTTGTCTAGCGTTGTGACTAAGATGAAGATCAGAACACATTTAATGACCAATTTATGCAGAAATCCCAAAGGGTTCACATACTTTTTCTTGCATCTGTATATACACTCAGCAGATCCACCACCATGTTCCTAGACTCACTCAGCTTTAACTACTGCCTGGATCCACTGGTACAACACACACACACACACACACACACACACATGCAGCACCACCACCATGTCAGTACTGAGTACCACCCTAATAATACCAATTCTGTCCATGTTGCTGATCATAAGAGAATTGCAGCGAGTGTAGAAACAGTTAATTCAATC
>JAOUQT010252843.1:0-17214 GCA_025769995.1 Xyliphius kryptos | reverse complement strand
TGAAGTTGGATCAGCCGGTCATTTGATTTTGAGTCGGATTCCAAATCCAGACCTCCATGAGATCATCATTTACATTTGGATCTTCTTTTGTTCTCAACGCATTCCACTATCTACTAAATAAAGATCTTACACTGAAATAATTCATTCATTCAGATGTGGGACGTGGTATTTTAGTGTTCCTTTAGTTATTGGAGCGGTGTATAATACATTTGTATAATTCTTTTTTGTATTTGTAACTGATGGTTTTTTGTTTCCCTGAGGTGAATCCTTCCAAAGGATCTTATTTAATCTCTTAAAAGTAAAACTGAGACACCAGCTCTGACTGGGAGGTTATAAAGGCTCCTGTGGGTGTAATGTGGAGGTGTCTCAGTACCTTTGTCTGTATCTTGTGTGTTTGTGTGTGAGGCCACTAGACTCTTATTTCAGCAGGAATGTATTGTGGATTCTCACCACCCACCAACCTCTCTCCCTCACCTTCTCTCTCGCTCTCTCTCTATTGAAGGATGACAAGCATACAGCCACTACACTGTTGGTGGGACCCAGACACGGCATCAGCCACGTAATCGACCTTAAAAACAACCTCACAACAGTTCTGGCTGAGTTCAGCCGAGTAGCAAAGGTCCAGCTGTTCCGCGAGCACCAGGGAGTAGCGCGTGTGGAGGTGGCAATTCACGAAGCAAAGGTAGGAATTCCAGAACCCAAACACGTACCGCCGTGTGCATTCTATAGAATTCTGAAACAGACTACATACAGTACAGTGATTAATACTCAGAACCTGATTATAGACTCCACTGACATGAGAAGGATTAAGTATATTGTGATGTTGCATGATGGGTAGTTACAGTGCCCCATTTCAAACTTTTGCCACATTTCAGGCTTGAAACATAAAAATATGAAATTGTAATTTTTTTGGGGAAGAATTAACAAGTGGAACGACATTAATTAAATATCTTAAACTCTTTATTAGAAATAAAAAACTGAAAAGTGGGGGTGCAATATTATTCGGTCCCCTTGTGTTTATACTTTGTAGTGCCACCTTTTGCTGCAATTAAAGCTGTAAGTCTCAGTTCTGAACATCGAGTGACAAACTTTTGTCCGTTCTTCCTGCAAAACATCTGGAGCTCAGTGAGGTTGCATGGAGAGCGTTTGTGAACAGCAGTTGGGATTCAGGTCTGGACTTTGACGTGGTCATGCTGACATCTGGATACATTTATTTGTGAACATTCCATTGTAGATGTTGCTTTATGTTTTGGATCATTGTCTTGTTGGAAGAGAAATCACAGTCTCCAACAGGTTCTCTTCCAGAATGTTCCTGTATTTAGCTCCATCCATCTTAACGTTTTGCATTGTGGTCAAAAAGTTGGATTTTGGTTTCATCTGAGCAGAGCACCTTCTTTCACATGTTAGGTGTGTCTCCCAGGTGACTTGTGGCGAACTTTAAATTAGACTTTTTATGGAGATCTTTGAAAAATGGCTTTCTTCTCGCCACTCTTCCAGAAAGGCCAGATGTGTGCAGTGTACGTCTGATTGTTGTGCTATGGACAGAGTCTCCAACCTCAGCCGTAGATCTCTGCAGGTCATCCAGAGTGATTATGGACCTCTTGGCTGCATCTCTGATCTTCTCCTCGTTTGAGCTGAAGGTTTTTGAGAGACAGTGGGGTCTCAGTAGATCTGCAGTGGTCTGATACTCCTTCCATTTCAGTATGATCTCTTGGACAAAGCTCCTTCAGATGTTTAAAGCTCGGGAAATCTTTTTGTATCCAAACCCATCTTTAAACTTCACACCAGTCTCAGGGACCTGCCTGCTGTGTTCCTTGGTCTTCATGATGCTGTTTGTGCTTTAAACAGAACTCTGAGACGATCACAGAGCAGGTGCATTTATACAGAGACCTGATGACACACAGGTGGATCTATTGATCATCATCAGTCTTTTAGGTCAACACTGGATCGTTCAGAGATCCTCACGGAACTTCTGCACTGAAAGTAAAGGGGGCTAAATAATATTACACGCCCCACTTTTCTTATTTCTAAAAAAAGTTTTTCGTTCCACTTTACGATTGTGTTCCACTTGTTGATTCTTTACACACACAAAAAAATTCAATTTCGTATTTGTTTGAATCCTGAAATGCAACAAAAGTTTGAAAAGTTCAAGTGGGCTGAATACTTTTGTACGGCTCTGTAACTTAAATAGAACAGATGAAAGCAGTAAGACTTATTTAAATATCAAAAACATTTGGCTCCGAATCTCTAACCCTGAACCGTAATGTGATTGTTTTGGACTCCTGGTTGACTGGTCGTTTATTTAATAGCCCCTGGTCCTGCTGATGGAGTGGCCTGATGCCTCCAACTTCGCCTGTCTGATTTCTGGTTATTATAAACTGTTTGTGGATCCAAAACGAGCCATTTACTACAGAACCCCCGGACAGTCGCACCTGATCAAGGCAGGTATGGTACGAATCATATCACTAATGATCTGTAATGATGATGGAGTTGAACATGCAGTAGAAACATCATGATGTAGAAACGTCCTGAGATAAATCACTGCCACTGGGTTACTCCAGTGATGGTTTACAGAACTCACGAACGAACCAATCAGAGAGGGGAGGAGGCGTTCACATGCAGGCGCCTTAAGCAGCTAATGTAAAGTAGAACTTCTGGATCAGGACATTTCTACATGCTGCTCCTGTTTACAGCAGCTTTAACTGAACTCAGATCAGGTGGATGTTCCTCATGTACATCTCGGAGACGTGGCCTCCGTCTCACAGGAACCATTCATTTCTTCTTACTCTCCATTCTCATCTCAGATTAACCCATTTAACTCATAGATGTTTGCTCCATCGTGTTCTTAACCAAAACAGCATTTCTGTGTGATCAAGAACATCACACCCATAATTCTCAGCCATCCATTGGATCCAGTCGCCATCAACGCAGACGACCACATCACATGACGACCTCCATGTGTGAGAGCTCCCTCAGCTTCTGCTTGTGCCATTTGGACGTGCATCTGCCATGTGCCTTTCTGTGTGTTCGCATCATCTGATGATTGTGTCCTTCAGATTTCAGAAGCTCCCATCCTCACTCCCGATCTGGGGCCTCTGTGTCGAGTGGCAGTCGGCGGGAGGAGCGAGAGGGTCCCACCAGGGAAGCGTCTCAGAAGATCTCGGCCCCGGCGCCGTCCCAACACCTCGGGCTCTGTCACATTCACCTAAAGGAGCAGCAACAGCTGCACGAGATCCAGCTGCAGGCGGAAGAGCAGCTGGATATCAACGACAACTTGATCTCCCAATCACAGAACCGCTCCAGAACCAAGTCCGATCCAACCACGCCCACGCCAGAAAGCCCAATTCGCAACGGCTCGAGCTTTAGAGGCCGAGCAAAAACCACGGAGAACTCACAGAGGAGGTTCTTCTGTGACTCCTGCAAGGCAAAACTCAAAGCTGGAGGAGTGGTGCCAGAAAAGGGGACGTCTGGAAAGCCCTGTGCGTCATGTGAGGGAGGTGCTGTTGACCTGATGGCCCTCCCACCACCCGGGAGTGAGGAGGATGAGGAAGTGGATGATGGAGGAGGGAAACTGCAACCTCCTCCTCCTGCAATAGCAGCACCACCTCCGGGGTTTCGAGACAACAGCTCAGACGAGGATGACTCTAAAAAGAACCGCAAGGCGGCCGCGGCGGCAGCAACAGCTGCTGTTAGCGCAGCCGGCTCGGTCGCTATCGCCATAGCGGACACGCGAGATAAAGTACCGGTTACACTGATCGATACCGTGGCTCCGAGGACGGTGCGAGACCATGCTCAGGAGCTGGACGATGCCTTAGTGTCCACACTACAAGCGCTGGAAGCTCTAGCGGCGTCTGAGGACTACCCCCATCATCAGCAGACGCCTCAGACTGCAGGTGGACAAACCAAGTGCTCGCAGAAATGCTACACATCTATCAACTTCCTGTTTTTACAAACCTACCAGCTCTATTATTTACATTAAGAAAACCTTTTGTAGATCTGGATGCAGGGTTTGGCTTTTTATACGACAGAACTGTACCTCACAGGGGTTAAGGGTCATTATATCCCTTTTTCCACAAAAAAGGCTTTATTTTCTTTATGTGTTTTAGACTAAATATTAACGCTTCCAGTAATCATAGATAATACTTTTTGCAGAATTAGGAAGTGGATTGTAGGATTTGGTTTGTTCACATTAATTTAATCTACAATTATATGATAATCACAAAATTCCAGAGTAAACTATTCATTTCAAGATAATTAATGAATATTGATCAGGCACATTAAGCACGTTAGAAACTGTAGCGTTGTTTTGGAAATTAAATCCACTTTTTCTAAAAGTGTTATCAAGTTGAATGCTACTGTTGGTTCTCCACGTTCCTCCTGAACCTGACTGTCTCTTTATTTTTAACAGGGTTGATTGTTCTGGCAGCAATTACTCCCGAGTCATCGCTCGACTCCGGGCACGAGACCAACTCATCCGAGCTGACTGACGTCTCAGAAATGGTGTCAGCCATGAAGCAGCATCAGAACCAAGCCTATCTTTTGGCCCACCACATCAATAAAGAGCGCATCTTCAGCCGACGTGACTTCAACCTGACGATTCCCGGCTGCACGGCGCAGACAATCGGAGGAGGGGCTTTTTCCGTGGGGCAGATCCGTGGTGGCTGCACACCGCGATCTGTGATTTTAAGTAAAACCGTCCCCCTAAAAGTGGGCACTAATCAAGGAAGCGTGCCCTCGGGAGCTCCTCTGGGGCAAGGTAAACGTGACGTCGGGGTGATAAAGGACCAGGAGAGTGGGACCACTGGAGCCGTCTCCACTAACGTATGTGGAGGAGAACCTGCTGAGGTGGTGAAGGTCCCAGAACCGGTGGAGAAGTCTGAGGTTACAAAGGCGGAAAAATCGTTTTCTAAAGAAAGTAAACATAGTCTGAACATCTGTGAGAAAGTGAAGGAGAAAATTTCTGGGCCGTTTGTTCCTGACACCACCAGTAAAGCCTTACCTGCTCTGTTGCCTGTGGACAGAAGTGTTTCTGCCAAGATTTCACCAACAAACCTGTGCCAAGATGCCGAGGCTGCCTCAAGTGAGACCAATACGCCTTCAAGTTCCAAGGGGCTCCTGCCTGTGGATGACCTGTTCTGCACATGCCCAGTTCGCTCGGAGCCAGGGACACAACTGCGCCTAAAAGATCCACAAACCCAAAAGGTGGTGGTGTTCCACTCCTCTTCTCCCACCGATGACGAGCGCCTCCGAGCCAAAGGTCTCCAGTTAGCAAGTAACAAGGAGAATGCGGTCAGGACAGACGATATAAACTCGACGAAGGCCAAAGTCCTGCCAACCGCGAAGTTCTCTCCAGCTGTGCCTCAGAAAAAAGAACGTACAGATGTCGCTGATGCCGCGACGGAAAGTTCCAAAGCTAAAGTCCCCGCTGAGCCACAGAAGAGCATGAAGACGGTTCCGGTTCTGGTCAACACAACTCATATTCTGAGCTGTGGAGAAAAAGGAGCAACGATCCCTGGCGCTGGTCATAAGAAGCAAACGAACAAAGCCAAGTCCCAACGCAGTGCGCCGTTTCTGAGTATCAGGAATCTGATCTCCGCCACGTTTCCAGCCAGGCTGCGACGGGAAACGGATGAGCGGCGGGCGCAGCTTCAGAAGGTGAGGCAGTATGAACTCGAGTTCCTCGAAGAGCTTCTGAAGCCCAAAACCTCACAGGGAGAGTTCCTGCCCCAGGGCTCCTCTCCCATCCCCTCAGGGACACCATGTTCCTGTCAGCTGCGCACCAGTCCGGTGCAGAAGGTCCCTGGTATTTCCCGAGAGCAGCGGCGGAGCTGCGACTGCAAAAGAATGTGTAGAGCAATGCGTCTCCCCGACACCCCAGTAGGTTCTGCCATCGAGCATCGAGGCAGAGAAAGGAGCGGCAGCAAAACCCCGCCGGCGAAACCCAAATCCTCAACTCAAGAGGCCAACGCGAGACCTCAGACCTTAGAGATCAAAACCACGCGAATACGGTCCACCAGCCTCGAGTCCCGAGAGCTGAAGGAGACGAACGCGTCCTGTTTGCCCACCTGCACGTCCCACACTCAATGTATCGGTGCGCCACAGTACAAAAAGCTTCAGCGGAGATACAGCATCGGGGAGATTGAGAACAACGACAGCACCCCGCTTTACGCTGAAGTTAAATCCACTAAAGCAAAAAGCCTGGAGAAGGAAATGGAGCGGGTTCGAGCTACAGGTCTAAGACTTCCCACTCCAGTGGAACCCGTTCATGCCCAGAGCAGCGATGCCAAAAAGAAGGGCGTATTCTTTGTTAAAGGTGAAGAACTTGTGCGTGAGAGTCGCGAGGGAACCACAGAGGTCTTGCTCGGCCTGACTGGTGAAGAGAACGAGGATGGAGAGAAATGTTGCTCCTTCTGTTTCTGTTATCGTAAATGCGAGGCTGCTGACGAGAGCAGCGAGAAGGACGAGCTGTCCTACTCCATACCCCTGCAGGTGTTACCCGGAATGCGCCTGGACTCCAGGTCCATGCCGGTCGTCAGCAAAACACTGCAAGTCCTTGATGCAGAGGACTGCAGTGGAGAGGAGGAAGAGGAGGAGGAGGAAGAACCTCAAACTCAGGAGATAGACCTGCGGTCCTGTGACAACTTTGAAACGAGCCTGGCGCGCGTGCAGTCGCTGCAGGACAAGACGTTCAACCTGCCGGACGGCTTCTTAAACGCACAACTCGACGCCAATGAGCTGCTTTCCATTTTACGACAGTGTGCCAACAGTCCTCACATCGAAAGTGAACCGCGGATGCCACCGGCGAGGTTGGCAGAGTACAAACAAGAACTCGCGGTCCACTTCAAAGAGTTCAGGGCGTCGTGTAGGCGGGTGGCGAGCGTCGAAAAGAGTCCGTCACGAATGTTAAGTGCCGTGACCGCTAGCTTCCAGGTGCTGTGTGGCCTGACGCAGACTTTTATCTGCTTGGTGCGAGGCGTGCGATCGGAAACCCAACGGCTGCAGCTCTTACGAAAGGTGGAGGAGGTCGCCGTGAACTACACGCTGCTTCTCCGGGCGGCGGAGGAGGCGATGGGACACTCGAGCAGCTTGCCTACGAAAAGTGCAAGTCCACAACTTCCAACCTCTGCCAACATGGGCTCCCTCACGCGTTCCTTCAAAACTCTGCCCAGCAAGTAACAATTTGCACAAGCCGCCGTCACGCCGGGTCGTTCAGCGGACCGAGGGATGTAACGCAACTCATACGGTTATTTCTATTTTACAAAACTTTTCTATATGCGCCAAATTACGTTCAACTCCATCACATGTTTACAGTCATTTGTTCGGGGGAGGACCAGACAACCGCCCCTCTCCACACTGTACGGATAACTAATGAGCTGTCTGTTCAGATCACTGTTGTGACTTGACCCCTGCCCCCAACCTTTGTTATTAAAAAAAAAAACACTTGAACTGTCCGTATACTGAAAGAATAAATACAAGGTTCTTGTGTAAAAACTTAAACATACAGTGAGAGAATTGATTCACACAGCTGGTGGAGAACATGTTACATAGCAGATGTAAATTTGTGAACGCGATGGTTGATGTGTACGGTTCTGATTGTCGTAACCTAAACCCTTACGCAACGTCACATTGTTTTTATTACACTCGTATTTAGACGTTGGCATACGTGTAAAGGATGTTCTCCCCATCAGGACTCACGAGGTGGTGGAACCCAAACAGCTGCTCAGAGCAGACCATGTAGCAGAGAACCAAATTCAGCAGAAATATCAAAGCTCACATTTAACAACCCCCCCCCCCCCCCCCTCACAGATGAAACTCTCCGACCACCTGGTCAGTGGGTCCTGAACTGAACACCAGCCTTTACATGTGTGTGGTGGTGCAGCGTTCTGCTTGGTCATCTTCCTGTCATCCGCTGTACACACGCCTCCAACCTTTTACATCACTAATCTATAGAATACCACAGGAACCGCAGTAATTATATAATAGGTGTAGTGTTACTGATACAAACCTGATAAACTTTCTATAATATAATAAATCTGTAGTACATTAGTACAAAACACAAAAGCTGTCATTTGGTCATTTAGGAGACGCTTTTATCCAAAACAACTTACAAATATACCACTTAATATTTTGGGGTCAGAACACAGGGATACATACCGAGTCCCTGGTATTGGTATCCTTGGTAACTTCAGTGGAGGTGGGATTGGAACCCACAACCCTTAGATTGATAGGGATTCATAGGGAGTGGTAGCTCAGTTGGAAGGTTGTGGGTTCAAATCCCAGGTCCACTGAAATTACCAATGTGGGTCCTTGAGCAAGACCCTTAAACCCCTAAGTTGGGATGCCTGTAAGTCACTTTGGATAAAAGTGTCTGCTAAATAACTAAATGTAAATTGCTAGCCCAACACCCTAACCACTGAGCTACCGCCCCCTAATGTAAGTTTGAAGCTACTAAAATGCATCAACACAACCTTTCAGCCAAT
Source organism: Xyliphius kryptos (assembly GCA_025769995.1). Taxonomy (NCBI): domain Eukaryota; kingdom Metazoa; phylum Chordata; class Actinopteri; order Siluriformes; family Aspredinidae; genus Xyliphius; species Xyliphius kryptos. The sequence goes on along the minus strand of JAOUQT010252843.1, from coordinate 8,734 downwards.
CAGGAACGAAACAAAACACCACTAAAGGTGACAGTGAAGAGACATAGAAGTCAAAGTCAACATATTCACTACACGGCCACGCCCACAAACGGCTCTACCGCACTACCTCAGAGTACAGCACCATGTTTCATCACCATGTTTCAACTTAATGCAGATTTTTAAATGATGTTATTAATAAACATATAAGAACGTCTAAATGCGTGATTTTTGGTATATTATGAGATTAAATCTAAACTTCCCAATTACTGAGGATCATAAGTTCAGTCTACTGTGTATTATATTTTATAAAACAGCTCGTTCCACTCCTTAATTCTGATTGGCTGATCGTTCACAATAACTCACACCTCTGACCGCTTTACATTTGTATAAATGCGCGCTAGAAAATATAGTTTTTTCATTTTTTTTCATAAACTGCGTTCTGTAATTTGACCACTCGATGGCAGTATTTGGTTACTGTACTGGAAATCTTTTACTTGCGTCAAGGTACAGTTAAAAAAGACTGGATTACGTCGTGGGAGGCGAGTTTATAAGCGATTTTGTTTTCAGTAAACGCATTTATGAATTGAACCTTGTTTTTTTTTTTATTATAGTATGTTGGTAACAGTTTTATAAAAGCAATAAGACACTCGAGGTTGTGCATTATTGTTAATAAACCACAGGACAGAGGTGTAATGGTCCTCTGCTTGCGTGTTTATTCACAATAATGCCACGCCCCCTCGTGCCTGATCGCTTCAGCAACAAAAATTAACGCAAAAGTACCTTTAACTTAAGATTTCAGTAAAATGTTTTTTTCTGTGACTAATCTTTAATTCACACATCGTGACCAATGACAGGATCATGATTAAGTATGAATTTATAAGTGTCTACAAATTTAAGAACCTGGTTCTGTGTTTTTTTTATTTTACACAAAAAGAACACGTCTAGAATATACACATAATAAATATATATTTCATATACAACTTATATATGTAATATAAAAATTATAAAGCAATTCTTAAGGGAAAGTCCTAAAGATTATCCACAATATAAACACTATTTTTAATTCTATGTATTTAAGGTTATAGAGGGGTAATGGTGTAAGTGCACTGACTGTGGGTTTGAGTTCAGCACTCGTGACTTTGAGCCCTAAAGCAAAAACCCCCACGCCTCAGTTCCTGGCCCGTACCCCGCATGCTGCTCCGAATCAGATCCTCTGAAGGACGGCGGTACGGCAGGTTCACCGTCATGACCGAAAATCACTGAATACTTGTGATTATAAAGGAAAACAACTGAAATCACCAGATCATCACGATCAATTAAGTCTTTACATAAAGCCGATGATCAGGTGAGGATTAAGATACCTATATATTATATAGAATTTAACATCTTAAGACAAATAAAATCTAATTTTTATAATTTCTAACTTTTTTTAAAGCTTTATGAAGCAGCTCTGTGTAGTGCCATTATATTTTTATCAGAATTTATTGATCATATTATATATCCATATATTACATAATGTATATCAGATTATTATTAATCTGCGTAAGGACGACTCCAGACTGACAGTGAGGATCTACATTAACATCAAACGAAACACGATTCGGTTGTACAACCATCTCGCACACGACCACCTACGACCCTTTAGTGATCACATGACGTGAGGGATCCTCGTGTTGCCGGATGACTGTTATTGGACTTTTTTTTCACGACGGCGTTTATGACAAAACTAGAAAAGCGGCGCAGCTTGAGGTCGAGCACTTATACAGAGCGCATTCCTCCGTTTTCTAAGGCGAGTGAATCACGTGGGTGTATAATATAGTTTATAATTAGTAGACATTATAGAGTTGAATAGTATCTATATTTTAAGGAGTATGTTATAAATCTATAGCATGAAACCTCTTTATTTTTATAAATATAATCACTGATACTTTCATATCACGGTTCAGAAAATATTTTCCACATCTGATTCGGTTGCATTATTAAGTTATATTTTTATTTTATTTGGATGTTTTCATTCGATTGTCACGATTCTGTCAGTGTCACTGTGTTCTGTCTGTGCAGAGTCATGTTTAAAAAAGCAATAAAGAAGATGAAAAACTCCCGCTTCTGTTTATCCTGATTTATCAAACACAACAGCTCAAAAGTATGTGGACACCAATCGGTCAGTCAGGCAAGAAAACAGGACCTATAAGTACAGATTTTAGCCCACTGACAGCACTGACCAGAGGCCCCACCCTAAGCCTCGGTCCTCACAAGTCACAATTAAAACATTTGAGCTGCTTTATATAAATAAACTAAACTTAGACATTTTCACATCTCAACACCTTTTTAAGAGAATGGGGAAGAGGTAAAAAAATTTGGGAAGACAAAAATAGAAAAATTGATGACTATGTCAATAATATTCTCTCAATAAAAATAATTACTAAAAAATAAATACATTTGGTTCATTAAATTCAAATTAAGTGTCCACAAACTTTTAATTCACCTCAAACACGGTAAAGCCTTTTCTGTCTTTTTGTTTTTAAGCCCAGATTAATTAAATTATTTTATCTTGGGTTTTTCTTTTAAACGGGTCTCTGTTAAGTTCCGTACAGTTCCCTCATTAAACCAAACAACACTATAATGCACCTAGTTTGTTACTATGACAGACTATAATGCAGTAAATTTAAAGATTTATTATTTGGTGAACTACGAACTGAACGTCAACTAAACCGAGTCTCCTTTAACTTAAACACAACACGCATAAATGGTAGACAAACTCAAACAACTTACCTTTAAATGCTCCCGGTCTTTACTTTTCAGACTCCCCGCTGTCCATTTGCTCTTTAAACCGCTTTTTAAAAGTTAATTTAAACGTTTTAAAGTAGAAAAGTCTCACAGACGCCTGAGGTAAACGCCAAACCGCCAGGGTCTGAGGTGAGAGCGGGCTGTTTCAATCAGTAGACTACAGTGCTAAAGTCTGCTTTATAGGGACACGAACTCAACGGGGAAAGTGATCAAAATTCAAGACGACTTAAGTGTGATTTGGGACGCGTTCGATTAATGCTTTAATTGGATAGTTACAGCGGTTCGAATTCGCCCTCTAGTGGCAACGTGTTGTGATTACAGTTCATTCACGACAAGCTGTTGATGGGCTCAAATTCTAAAGCTTTCAGCAGAGCTGACATTATTCGTAAATAAGTTTATAAATTTGCAGTAACGCTATAAACAAGTGTAAAAACTTTCTGTAAAACACCTACTTAATTCCACTTGATAAATGGGACACCGATCCAGTGGTTCAACCGAGAAAACACCTGCACACACACAACAGGAAGCAGAGGAGCATCATGATGCGATAGTAAGTGACTTACCAACACAATAGTTTGTTGTGTTGGTCCTGGAACATGCTGGCAACCAAAATGAACGACACATTTTTATAAATATGAAAAAAAAAATCACAATTTTGGTGTAACCTTTTGACCCACGCTGGTGTCAGCAACAAGTACAAGGTTAAATTTACATGTTAACTATAGGGATCTGATGATGTCACAGTGATCTGTAACTAACTAACACTGATTGGTTGTGCTCTTGGAGAGGGGCTTATAGGAGACTTGGTATACAGAAGTGGGCGGGACCTTTTTTATGTAAATCAGTTACAGCAGCTCAAACGTTACATCACTGAAAGAAAAAAAAGCTCGGCTGGCTTCACATGATGAGAGGAAACGGGACGTCACAACTGTACATAATTAAATAAATGGCATCGTACTGGTAGACAGACAATTACGCATCGATATAAATGTGAGCGTTCAGACGTTGTGTTATTGTCAAATAATATATAGTAATTATATATGTAATAATATAAAGTGGAATGTTTTTGATTAAAGTGTTTTGTATTTAAGTTAAAAACTAACAGCAAATAAATACATCATGATCAGGTTTAAAAAGCATCATGGAAACAATGATAATAATAATAATAATAACATTTAATTTAACGAAGTGCAAGAGATAAACAATACAGGTAAGGCCATGACTGTAAGTGGAACTTGTGCATGTCGACAGCAACACAGAGTCGTGCGGGGAAACCAAAAAAAACCCTTTACACTGCACCAGCGTGAACTGATCCGGAATCAGAGCCCAGTGTAAATCAAATCTATAACATGGACTGGTTGGTTCAGAGAGACAGAAGCCACCTGCATAAATACGGATGTTTACGGGAGCTCGGGTCATAAATAAGCGTGGGGAGGATGGGGGTGGGGCAGTCTGACACCACGGGATCTGCAACATGATTGATTGAGTGTTTAATCTCTTTAAAAATGGTGAGTGTAAAAGCCAGGCGCGGTAGCTGGTACTGTCATCTTTAATGGCGAGACGAGCGAGGAGCGTTGAAATCACAGCAAATGATTCGAGCCATCTCACCCGACTGAACATTAACTTGCCGTGATTTAGATACAAAAATATAAAGATCTGACACCTGATCAGTAATTTTTTGGGGGTGATTTCCGAGCCTAAAAATAATACGACACCTTCTGTCTGTAATGAGGAACTGCAGCCTGGTTGGTTATGAGTGAGACTGAACCGCTGTTTATATCTGCAGTGTAATACAGGGGAATGGGGAGGGGGAGGGGGTTACATCAGGGTGTCTTTGTGATGGCGCATTATGTGCTGATTCTTTTCGGAGGGGCGTCGGAACCCCTTTTTGCAGTAGTCGCACCTGTGGGGATAGTCTTTAGTGTGGATGGAGATGACGTGGCGTTTGAAACCCGAGGCGTCGGCCGTGTTGTACTCGCAGTACTGGCACTGGTAGACTTTGCGGCCGCTGTGAGTCTTGGCGTGCTTCTTGAGTTCGTTCAGCATCCTGAAGCCCCTCTTGCAGCGCTTGCACTTGAACGGCAGCTCCTTGGTGTGCACCGAGAGGATGTGCCGGCTTAACGTGAACGGGTCCGAGATCTTAAACTCGCAGTGCCGGCACTGGTGCACCTTGCTGCCCCGGTGCGTCTCGGCGTGCTTCTTCAGCTCCGACGGCCGATGGAATCCCTTCTCGCAAACGTCGCATTTGTGCGGGAAGTCCTTGGTGTGCACCGAGATGATGTGGCGCTTCAGGTCGCTGGAGTTGGTGCTCTTGTGCTCGCAGTGCGGACACTGGTGAGTCTTATGGCCCTGAAAAATGTCCATGTGCCTCTGCAGGTCATTGTCGTCGGCGAAGGACTGAGGGCAGTGGGCGCATTTGAGGGGCAGCTCGGCGGCGTGTTTGCTCTTCACGTGAGTCTTTAGATTGGACGGGTCGGCGCAGCGGAAGTCGCACAGCTGGCAGCCGTAGGGCTTCTCGCCCGTGTGCGTCCTCATGTGCTTCTTCAGCTCGGACGGGTGCCGGAAGCCCTTGGCGCATTCGGCGCAGACGTGGGCGAAGGTTTTGCTGTGCACCGCCAGCAGGTGGCGGTTCAGCAGACCCTGCTCCGCCGTCTCGTACTCACAGTACTTGCACTTGTGCAGCTTGGACTCCTTGTCGCGCAGGATGAGCTTGTTGGGGCTGAGCGGACTGGCCTCGCGGTAGTGGCGCGTGTATTCCGTGTACTCGGGGACCCTCTCGTTCTTCACGATGAGCTTGTGACCCTCCAGGTGGCTGTGAAAGCTCAGCTTCTTGTTGGTGGTGAAGTCGCAGTCCGTGCACTGGTATTTCTTTCTGAACATGTGATCGGGGTGGTTCTTCATGTGGCGCTTCAGGAAGCCACGCGACTTGAACTTCTTGCCGCAGATGTGACAGGGGTAGACCGTCAGCGGCAGGCCGTCAGGACCGATGATCACAGCTGTAACACATTTCATAAAGGTTTTAATTATGATTTACAACTGCTAACGATACCATCATGGTGCACCCTCTTGTGTTCAAACAGTGGAATTGCATCTAAAGGCATCATAAACACAAAATACACACAGCATTGCATTACATTTCATTACACACACATTACTGACCAATACTAGTTTTTTGTCCGTACCTGTCTGGCACTGCCGCGTCTCGCCCTTCTTCTTCTTCTTGATCTTCTGTTTGAGAGCGCGGTTCATGCTGATGCTGTCGCTGATCTGCAGGTAGGGCGTGGTGGTGCCATGTTTATTCTCCATCTGAGACTCCAGATTGTTTCCTATAAACCAGATCAATATTTTAGTCCACAGATATTCACGTATTCATTTACAGACAGGTTCATCCACCTGGGGGTCTGGAGCAGAGTCTGTACTGATAATAATATTAAACCAAACACCTGACAATTCATTTCTCTACATAGAGATGTATATCTGAGGATTTTATAAAGTACAAGGTTTTAAAAATAATAATAACAGAGTAACATTTAATAAATAATCTGATTAATTATTAAAAACAGATCTAGGATCAGACAACATGGTGAGTGAAATCTTTAGGTTTAAATGATTGTATATTTATTTTCTGACTGTATTTACCGCTAAATGAATCTAAAGCTCTAAACTTTACAAGAAATCAAATGGCAAATCGAACCGTAAGCCGCGGCCCACGCCACAGGAACAAACGTCTTATTTGGCGCCGCTTCCTCTGACCGTGCTTCCTGAATCGCGGGAGCCTCGTCCTCTCCAACAATCACCTCCATGTAGACCTGATCGGTCATCTCAGAAACATCTACTCACACAACACACAGTTTACAATCCATTCAGTTCTATTAAAACAATAATGCATCTGTGATTTCATCTACACAATGGTATTAAAATAACTGATCAAATTAAAAAAGGAATGTAAAGTGAGCAGAGGATCTGCAGATGAAACTCTTGTTGATGGGAGAGGCTTCTGCAGAATCAGCAGACTGAGAAGCTCAGATTTATAAATCATTTATGACTAAAGTGTGTTTAGAACTGAAGGTTGGTCTCCGTTCTGAACTGAAGGAGTTAAACTCACTCATGTCCTGATCTTGATTTGCTTCCTTCACTGCCATATAGACCATCTTCTCTCTGGGCAGCCTGCCGGCGCTGGCCGGCTCCAGCACCGCGTGACCGTTGGGGAACTCTCCCTCCGCCACCACCTCGGTTCCACCTACACAAACATCCAAAAAAGTCTGACAAATTTTGACAGCGTTTAAAAAGGTTCCTTGATTTCAGCTCTGTTGCTGATGGAGACAAACACCAGCGTTCTAAAGTGTAATGTGCAGCTTAAAAACAGTCACCTATTTCCACATCCTCGTCTCCCTCGGCCTTAAAGATGTACACTTTGATGACCTCGGAGCCGAACTCCTCCTCCTTGGACTCCTCGTCATCCTGGTCCATTTCCGTAGTGATCTTTAATGATGCCTCACCAATGTCCAACTTCTCCTCCACATCATCCACTGCGAAGCGAACATTAAACATTATTTTAAATGTTATTATTATTATTTAGAGTAGAAACCACTTCATCTCAACCCACATGAAATCATGAGGTAGTCCTCTGTGGTGCTTTTCACATCTTCGTCGTCGTCATCGTCATGTGATTTTAGGGTCATGCTGGGGGGAGGGGTCTCGTGTGCCTGAACTATGGCCTCCGTTTCGGCCACCATCACCTCCTCGGATACCAGCTCAGGGTCCAGTGGTTCGTCCTCGTGCGTGGACATCAGGTTGGTCACAAACACCTGCTCTGGCATGGTCTCCTCGATCAGCTCTGCCGCCAAGACGTGGTGGTCCGCATCCAGAGCTTCCTCGATGGCCACCTCGGCTCGCAGGATGGACTCGGACATGATCACGTCTTCGTGTCCCATACTGGGCCCCTCCACCACCTCGGCTTCCAGAGCGTGCTCCAGCAGGATGCCCTCATCTGGCACCATGTCAGATATCAGTACCGTCTCAGGTACCGATACTACAATGTGTTCACCATCGATGTGGGCCATGCCCCCCATTCCTGCACATAAAGGATCAAAGCACAAAACATGAGAAGAACTTGGCTACTTTCAATGTTTATATTTGAAATCATCAACTAATCCAAATAAACAGAAATGCTTCAAAATCATTTGTAAAAAAAAAAAAAAAGTTAAAAATCTCACGTGAGTTGCTTCAGTACACATCCATTCTGGGAGAGTGACTGAACTCTTACCAAAGTCCTGCATGATCATCGTGTGGGGCATTTTCAGATCCTGGGAGTGGAGCTCCAAGACCCCTCCACCTTGATCCATGTTCTCTGAATCTGTATGAAGCTGTATAACCAGAATGTTAAACAAAAACTAAGCTAAACAAATTTTAAACTGTAAAAGAATATGTTTTAATTCGGAGACAAACAGACAGACAAACCTTCACATTTGCTGTTTGTTTGGTTATTGACTTCAGAGGAGTGGAATATAAAGCGGCTCTGGATTTGTGTCCTCAGCCATGAAACCTGAAAACAAATCAATAAACTGATTAAATCACCAGACTTTATTTACATCATCATACATTTTATTTATTCATTCATTATCTTCTGCTTTATACTTTACAAGGGTTGCGGGGGGGGGGGGGAGGGTTGACTATACACCCAGAACAGGGCACCAATTTATCGCTGAACACTTACATTCTCTCACTCTCTCTCACACACACACACACTAATGGGGGCAATTTAGGCAGCCAATTTACCTTGAATCCATGTTTTTTGGAGGTTTTTTGAGAACCAGAAGGAAACCTCTTGCAGACACGGGGAGAACATGGAAATTACACTCAGATCGGGATTCGAAGCGCTGAGAGGCAAACATGCTAAACACTAAACCATCCTAGACATTTTCTATACTGTGTGTATATACAGTATATACATATACACACACACACA
>JAOUQT010252738.1:0-17215 GCA_025769995.1 Xyliphius kryptos | reverse complement strand
AATCATGCTCAATGAATAGAAACACAAATTATTTTAATATTTTGTCCAACGCTCTAACCAATCCGCCACTGCCGCTCAAAATTACAAAAATTTGTCTTGATCAATTAATTGACACTAATCAATGAATTAGTTGGTAAACCTGTTAATTGATTCATGTATTGTCAGAGAGTGAGCCTGTATACAAATTTCAGCTTAATTGAACAACGGGAAGTGGTCGAAAAATCGATTACAAAATTTGTACCAAACAGACAAACGAAGTTGAATAAAAGTGTGTAAATAATAATAAAAAAAAATAAATAAAAAAAAAGCCAGAATGAAAAAGCAACTTGTGGAAAACTAAGTATACTCCACAACTCAAAAGCTTGTCATTATTTTTTATAGGATTTTGTAATCGCATCGGTTTAAAAGAATTTAGAACTGCATTTTCTTTGGATCATTAAAAAAAAACGGTGAACTTACCTTTCTTCTATAACGACAAGTCTTTCATTCTTCAGTGCTGTTTCCAGGTTTTGTTTCTGCATAAGAAGCTTGTCCATAGCTACGCTGTGCTGCTGCACTTCCTGCTCCCTTTTCTTTTTTTCATCTGTTTTACAGCCAAGTCTAAAGAAAAACACACCATATAAGATTTCCACTACATTTGAACTATTTTTATCAGCACTACATTAGCAAAAAGAACCTGCTGCCAGGAGGATGTTTGTGTTTTAATCTGGGCTTATTTTAATCAATCAAGGTCATATGATTTATTCCTATAAGCAGCGTGGATCTGAGAACATGAGGAATCTAGGGACATTAACAGGTTTATAACAAGTATTATAAAACTTTATAAATGTGTTTATAATGCATATGCATTATGAATACCTAGGAGCGTGGTTCTGAGAACATGACTAAGACTCTTGTCTTAGTAAAATTTAGACTAATCAAAGCTTAAGGTTGTGTATCTTTAGTGCAACTTTATTTATTTTCCTCACTTTTCCTCCAAACGTCCTTTCTCCTCTTCACACTTCCTGAGGCTGCTCTGGCACTCTTGTAGTTCACCAACTAGGGATGTGACCTGAGCTCTGAGAGCATCATTGTCCTTAGCAAGCTTCAAAAAAGCAAGCAATTAAATTAATGATAAATAAAAGCAGCTGTGAAAGTTTGCATTTAAAATCGATTACAAGTAAAATGATACAAACATCTCTGTAACCCCTCAAATTTAACCTATGGAAAAATCACCTTAAAATCTTCATACAGATGCTGAAAGATAACTGGTGTAATAATGTCAGGGAATTTAGGGAAACTGATGTGTTAATTCATGAGAATTAAGAGCAACTGCTGTAATAATTCGGTAGAATTTTAAATGTTTTTTTTTAATACTGGAAATTTCACCAAAAATTCTCTGTGTTCAATCTGTACATTTCAGCATCGTGAAATTGTTCAGCCAGCAATTCATATATGACTCACCCTGAGATTAAGTTTGTTATACAACATGCAGTTTTGGTTAACACACATCAAATAGATCATCGAGGTCAATTGTCCATTAAAAAGTAACACTATAATACAAATATATAGCATATGTATAGTGCTAGTAGAAAGTATTATGAACAAGATCAGTAAACCTATTAATTTTCTTGGGTATTTGGGTATATTTTAGGGGTTAGTTGTAATGACCTGTGTGACCATTAAATTACACATTAAATCCTAACTCAATGTACCTCTATACACTCCTTTTCTTTTTCTTTAAGCTGAACTTCAATGACATCCCTCTGCATGGACTTCTCCAGTAGAACATTCAGTTGGTCTTGAAGCTTTCTATACCTGCACAAAAACATCACCACCTTATATCTGCATTCTGCACATTTCTGTTTAGGTGAACTTATAAATATGCTTTATATGATGACACAGTGAGGGGAAAGTGGTACTGTGCATGCAGACATACAGTGAAACACAGCTCCCCTCACCTGCCTTGTGTAGCCTGAAGCTGCTCTGTTAGTTTAGCCAGGTGTAAGCTGAGCAGAAATATGTGAAGATGAGCTTAATTAGTGACAGTCACCAAAGGCCCAGATCAAAAAGAGCAAGCAGACATTCTAAAACTGTAAATTCCACCCAGTTTAAATCACATTGCTTAGAGATGTCATAAAGCAGAAACATGTAGAAGAGGGGCTATACCTTTCTGGTAAGACAGTAAAAGAATTTGCATTCGCAAATGCATTCTCGGTAACAGGAACAATCTGTCAAAAAAAAAAGAAGTAATAAAAAAATAATTGTGCAAACTAATCAAATAACCCTCTAATTTGAGTGTGAATGCAGATGCGGACATCAGTTAAATTGGAACAAATGGAAAAATAACCCTTAAAAGTCAGTAGATGTATTTGAACAAAGAATAAAAGTAGTCAAAATATTTTACAGCATTTTAAGAATTGGGTTCTGTGAGCACATAATAAAAGTACAAAAAAAACATTATCTTAATCCTGTACTAGGGTTGCTGTGGGGTTTCCCATGTCCATCCAGGGGAGAATATCTCGGGCGCTGGGCAGTGCGCCAATCCATTGCCGGGCAAAACTAAAAACTTATGCAGAGGAAAGTTTTAAATATTAATAGGTCAAAGTCTGTCTGCTTGTGTGTGTACTATCCACAATTTCTAGACCAATTTACAATGATTCTCATCGATTGAGGTTCATAGTGAAGGGTTTTAGAAGGTATGTCATCAAGTCTTTCCTCAACCATATTTTACAAATGAAAAAAATCTTTCACATAGAAAGGATCTTTTGGGAAAACCCAACTTGTTTGTGTTACTGAAAATCACACTTCAACCCACAGTGCCAAATAAAGATTTAATGAGGACTACAAAATGGTGCACAATTTCAGTGGTATATTTTGTCCTCAATAAACAGAAAGTATTAAACGTGAATAAGGTCAGGTTAAATTAAGTAGTTCTGACATTTACAGAGTGCGTGTTCTATGTTACCTGAGTGCGTTGGGTCAGTTGCTCCACCAGAGACAGAAGTTCTTTATTCTCCTTTTCACTTTCTAGTTTCTTTTTCTCTAGCTCCTCATTCTTCCTTCTTAGGTCTCTCATTCCTTCCTCCAGTTTCTCCTTATGACTCTTCAGCAACCTTAGAAACTCGTTAGAGCCTTCACTAGGCTACAGGGGAAAAAAATACGAAACAGAATCATTCACTTCTGATTCATAATTGTGAAGTGCAAATCCCCTTAAGTTACCCATTATACCTCAACTTCCCAACAAAATTTAATTTTGTTAAATTTGTTAAAAGTCATTCTTGTCACAATCAGTGCATTCCAATAAAAAAAAAATAACAAAAATAATTTGCCAAAAAAAAGTGTTTGGGAGAAAAAGTAATTTATGATAAACAAAAACATTTTTAATGACACTGTTTTTTTGCTGGAATTGTTCACAGCAAATCACAGTGAATGGTGAACAAGGGTTCACTGCATTTGTAAATATTTAACATATAGCAAAAACATGAGCATTACCAGACTTCTTGGCATCGTCTGTCTATCAGTTTCTTGTTCAGTCCCATCCTTCTGATCGGCCATGCCTAATACCTGATAAAAAAACTATATAAAGTTATACCTTTACTATTTGCAAAGAAAATGTACTATAAATTAAAACATTTGAATTTGATTCATTTCTAAAAAAAAGAAAACATGGCCTTCATTTACACTGAAGGAAAATGGAAAGCTTTCCTCCGAGGGTGTTCCACTACACCGAAAAATGCAAGAACAGCAGCTCTGGTAAAATAAGTGATCATAGTCGTAGCCCACACTCTCTATCGTTGTAGGTGGAATGGAATAAAGGAGAGTTCAGTGATTTGTGGGAATTGGTGACCAATCTATAGAGCAAAAATAGGTTAAGATCAAAGTAAATTGTCACAAAGCTCATGGAAACTCACCTTTGGAAAATCCTCCTGGTTTGGAGTTTCTGTTTCCGTGCAGATGCTTTGTGATACTATGTGACTGGCACTCTGGCCAAGTTTGCCAAGCAAACTTCGATTCTCCTGAACTAATCGTTCCACCAAAGCTCGAGCCTCATGGATCTTGCCGTTTAAAAACTCTCGCTCTCGTTTAGATCTCTGCTGCCATCCCTCCATCTCTTCACATCGGTCTTTCAGGGCAGTGTTGCTCCGTTTAAGTGCCTCTGTAGAAACATCATTAATGTCAAAACGCGTGATCAAAAAAGATGCCTAAAATGTAGATCACAAATTAACAAACAACTATCACCTCGTAACTGATGGTTATCCATCATCAGTCTATGGACCACTTCATTTCCAGCTAATTCGGGAGGCACCCTTAGTGATCCCTGTGAAGAATTCATTAGCGAGCCTTGCCCACCGGCTGCCACTGCCTCCTCTCCTGCCATCTCCCACTGAAAATTACTGCCCCCGTGTGGCTGGGGCTGAACCATGACCTGAGAAAAAAAACACACTGTAATGTACTGCATTTAGCATGCACCCCATCACACAAGTAATCATACAATACATCTAGGATTTAAGTACCTTAATCAAATCCCAAAAGTTGGAAATTGGTAAAACTAAGGCTTATAGCATCAACCTGCTTACCTGTCTAGAACTACAATTTCTAAATCATCAGTCTGTGAAATGAACCAATTAATTCATAGCTTCAGGTTTAGTATTCAAATGTATTTTGCAAATGTCAAATTTAAAGAACCATGTGGTAATTATTCAGTCACACAATTAATCTACTTGGTTTACAGAATTCATTCATTAATTCATTATCTTTCACTTAATCCTCAATGAGAGTTGCAAAGGGCTTCTTTACGCACCTTTAGGGGAGAACATCTCAGGTGCTGGGCAGATACACCCAGTACAGGGCACCAACTTATCGCTGGGCACACTCATTCACACAGCCACAAACGCCCACTATATGGGGCAATTTAGTGCATTCAATTTACCCTGAGGGCGGCACAGTGGCTAAGTGGTTAGCACGTTCGCCTCTCAGCGCTGGGGATTCCCAGTTCGAATCCCAATCTGAGTGGAGTTTCTTCCTCCCATATTCCAAAAACATGGATTCAAGGTATATTGGATGTTCTAAATTGCCCTGTATAGTATGTGTGTGGGTGAGTGAGTGAGTATGTGCCCAGTGATGGATTGGCGGCCTGTCCTGGGTGCCCAGCGCCTGAGACGTTCTCCCCTGGATGGGCATGGGAAACCCCCCTCATAAAGGAATAAGCGGAAGATAATGAATGAATAAATGAATTTACCTTGAATCCAGGTTTTTAGACTATGGGAGGAAACCGGTGAACCCGGAGGAAAACCTCACAGACACAGGAAGAACACGGAAACTTCACCCAGATTGGGATTCAAGGGACCAGGAATCCACAGCGCTGAGAGGCGCTTACAGAATTATTAATTATAAATCTTCTTGCCACAGCGAGTCACCACCTCACCCTGTCCTCTGCATCTTCTACTCTTAACGTTCAAATCTCTGCACACCCTCCTTTACACAATCCACATATCTCCTTTTAGGCCTTCTTCTCCAACATCCTCACACTCGTGTGGCTTATCAACTTTATGCCCCTGTAGGAGCCACAACTCTGTACACCACCCTTGTAGATTGATACATGTACACTTTTCCTCCATTCCTCGGGTATTGTCTCATTCTCCCGAATCTCATTTAAACAATCTATTTAAAAACACAACTCCCAGCTCTCTGAAACATGGCCATACCTCTAGTGGTATGTCATCAGGCCCCACTGCCTTTCCCTTCTTCATTCTTTCTAAACCTTTCTTCACTTGATCCTTGCTAATTTTTGCTACATCCTGTTATACTATTTCTACACCATCTATGCTTCTATCCTTCTTTTTCTGCCATTTTAAACATTCATCAGGTCCTAAAAATACTCCTTCCATCTTACCCTCACCCACATTTCCATTTCTATCCTTAACTACCCTGACAGGCTGCACATCCCTTCCAGCTCCATCTCTCTGTCTCACCAACCTATACCACTCCTCACCTTCTGTACTGTCTTATCTCTCATATAACTCATCATAGGCCTTCTGCTTGCCCTTTGCTACTTCCTTTGCCCTACACCACACTTCCATGTACCCGTGTCTACTCTCTTCTGTCTTCTTCCTCTGAATAACCTCTCGCACTTTCTCGTTTCACCACCAGGTTTCCTTGCTTTCTTTTGCCTGTCCAGATGATACTCCCAATACCATGGGAGTGCTGCTCCCGCAGCCCAGTCTATTTGGAAGCTCTTTCCTACCACAAAAAGCCTTATAAAAACAAACCTCTTTTCTCACCTTCCACCATTTGGTCCCCTGCTCTGCCTTTGCCCACTTCCTCTTTCTAACCACCAGATTCAGGTTAGACACCACCATCTTGCACACCACCACCCTATGCTGTCTAGCTACACTCTCTCCTGCTACTACATGACTAATCTTCTTTAAGCAATCTCGTTTACACAGGATGTAGTTTATCTGTTTGCCCCACTCTTGTGCTGCTCCTCCTTTTGGAAAGGATTTCAATCATCTGTGCAAAATCCACCAAATCATGTTTCTATCCTTAACCCCAAACCTGCCCATCCCTTCCTTGTCCCTTTTGTTACCTTCACCAACATAACCATTGAAATCTGCACCAATCTCCACTTTCTCCTTCCTGGGAATGCTCTCAACCACGTGTGGTGCATAGCCACTGACAACATTTACTATTACACCCTCACTTTTTACCTTCAGACACATCAACCTATTGGACACTCTTTTCACCTCAACAACAATATAGATTATATTTAGTTTTCATACGTTTTAGCATTAAAATGGCTTGCAGAGGAACAGTGAAATCTGCAGAAAATAAACATAAATATTTTATGTAAATCTGTACTTTTTTTCTGCGATATTACAGTGTGAATGACACACTCATAATGCTGAAATTTCCCTCTGCATGCAGTTAACCAGTGATCCGGTTCAAACCATCTGACCTCAAAATGATGACACGTAATAATTTAATGAGCTTCAGGTTTTTTTATAAACAGACATAGAAATACAAACCTTGATTACATTTTAAATGTCACTTCATCAGAAAGTTTGTTCGATTAGAATTTTTAACCTTGAAATTATTTCTGGGAGATATGCAAGCAAAACAAACATTTGCTTAAAGGAAAGCTGGAAAACTCCTATTAGAATCATCAACAATATAAATCTAAGCAGCAAATAACAAATATAAGCAGCATAATAAGTATACGGTATTTATGACTAAATATCCTGTTAGCTGCCACTTACACACTTTAAAATAACCCTGATAAAGCAAAAACCTTTTAAGGGTAAATGGGCACACAATTTTTTTTTACTTCAGTGAAAACATGAATTAAAATCTTTTGACTACAAGGTTTAAATATATTAAGAAGTATGCTTGTTGTATTTTAGTACAACTGAAAGTAAAAACATGTTGATAAATAATGCATACAAGGATATGGCTACTTCAGGACAGTGTAGCTGCATTACGCCACTCACAAAACTCATTCTGTTAATTTTTTTCTGTCAAAAACAAAGTGTATATGCAAAATTATGTAAAGTCCATTTAACAGGATACATTGTAAGATTGTAAGTTGTTGGTGCTTGGGATTCAGGTTCGAATGCCAATCACATCTTCTCCCTGTGTCCATATGGGTTCCCTCCAGGTTCACTGGTTTCCTCCCATAATCCAAAAACTTGGATTTTAAATTAACTGTCTGCTCTAAATTACCCCCCTATGATGTGCCCAGCGATGGATTGGCACCCTGCCCTGGGTGTGTCTACCCAGTGCCCACAACGTTCTCCTTTGGATGGGCATAAGGAACCCTCTGCGACACTTTGTATAGAATGAAGTTAAGTTTTTAGGAATCACAATTGCCATCTCATTGCACCACAACTGCGTTGAAAGTATTCCTCATTAAAGGCTTTTTCTGAGCTGTAGCCACCACGCTGTACCGGTATCATTGTGTAAAACACATTTGTCAGTAGAACTAAACACAATGTGTTACTCAGTATCACTTAAAATCATGTCCGCATATGTTGCAGTGCTGGAGTGAATATACAGTAAAACAGAATAACGGCGTTAATTGCAGGATCTGAATTGTGTCACTCCCAACATTTAGAATCTCACTGGTCCACAAGTCCAAATCAGTAACGTTACCTCTAATTAACACAACGGCGTTTTTTCAGAGATAAAGTTTGTTGTTGTTTTATATGATGAAAACAGCGCGCTGGCTAGTTCGACGGCTAATTAGCTAACTAGCGTGTAAGCTAAAAACATGTCCATTTTGTGGTTAATGTAACACAGAAAGGAGAAATAACACTCAGAGAGATTAAAAAACTCTTAATCTTACCTGACAATCCTAACAGTGTGTTCTTTTAATTTGGCCGGGTTCACGTTAGCAAAAGCCAAAGCTAACAGCAGCGGTACACTGAGGAGACAGACTTCAGCCTTCAACACAAACACACAACCTTCACAAATAACCACCGTCCCGGATCCCTGCCACCATTTCCGCTTCAAAGAAACTTCACATAGGATCTTTACATTACACTACGTGTCCCACTGACGCCGCTCTGTGCTGTGTATGGAGGTATACGTGAAGGAATTCCCCCTTAATTCTTCCGCACTTCATCATAGCTTTAGCGCACTGTCACTACCGCCCTGCGCACCTTACCAAAGCTTCACCGCGCATGCGCAAACCAAGATTAACGCACAGACGAACATAGGATATATTAAAATGACCACAACAATTTATCATTTTATCATTTGCCAAATAATAATAATCTTACATAATGCGTAAAATTAATTGTATTGTTTTATTAATCCGAAGCTTAATGTAAGGTCAGTCAGTTAACAGACATGTGAACAGATGGACCTCTAGCGGTGATCAAGCAAACTACAGTTTTGCCCTAGATGAGATTTGAAATGTTCTTTGTCGTCTAAATTTAAATTTTATGAAGAAAAAAAAAATGGTGCGAAACGGTGGCCTAGTTGTTAGGACGTTTGCCTCTCAGTGCTTGAAATCCTTTTTCAGTTTCCATGTTACAGTAATAATCTGTTTTCTGCTTACACCTAAAGGAACATGTCCTCCACATTTAACAAACATACACATACACACACAGTGAAGTGAGCACACATGCCCAGGGAGCAGTTTAGGTTAGGTGCCTTGCTCAATAGCACTTGAGCCAGAGTACTCGGTAAGACTGTTAATCGAACTGGGAACCTTCAGGTCACAAGGCTGGCTGCTTAACCAAAAGCATACAACTGGCCCACAAAGCCCATGGTCTCCCTGTTTTTGCGTGGGTTTCCTCTGGTTTCTCCGTTTTCCTACCACAGTCCAAAAACATTAATGTAAGGATCTAACATGGAATTGGTGCTCTAAATAAGTAATTGTGTGATATACAATACATATTTCCCATGTTTTTTTGTATTTTTTTATGAACTGCGGTTTGGCCACTAGATGGCTGTATTTGATTGATAGAGAAACTGGAATCCTGTTACTAAGAGATTGCGTTCACTTTAAAAACTGCAGTAGATTACATCGTGGACGACCAGTTTAATAAGTTCATGAATCAAATCTTGTTTTTAATTTTTTTGTTTCTTTTGTATTTGTAACTGTTTTTATAAAAGCAATCAGGCACTCAATAAGGCATTACTGTGAAAAAATCACTGGAATCACGGTGGCTTAGTGGTTAGCACATTCGCCTCTCAGCACTGGGGATTCCCAGGCATGGGAATATGGGTATACTAATCAAACAAAAAACTCAAACAAAATACAGTAAGACTGATTGATCTACTAATTTAATCAAATCACAGCTAATTTGATAGTTAAAGAATAAAAACAAAGCATATTACCACAAATAAGAGCTGAAGTAGCAATCCTCCTAAAATAAGCCCAGGACCTTTGAGCTGTGAGGGGAAAACTAACCACTGTTCGGCTTTATAGGACAGCATGCAGTGGAATTTAAGGTCACAATTGAGAAAAATAAAACTAATAAACATAAAGTTCTCCAAAATACTTTTACTCTTGCAAAGTGTTGTATACAGAAAAGACATATTTCTATACATATATAGGTGGCATAGAGCTTAACACATTTGCCTCTCAGCGCTGGGGATCCAGGTCCGAATCCTTTGGGTGAAGGTTCTATGTTCTCCCTGCTCTCCTCTTTCATCCCACAGTCCAAAAATATGGGCATAAGGCAAACTGACGTAAGGCAAACTCTAGTATAGTATTAAGTAGAAGATAACTGTTGTGACCTGAAAATCATGCTATAAATAATGACAGCACTATTTTATCATTTCCATATTATTATTTATTGTGACAACAATGTAACTTGTCCAACCATTTTGTATGAGTGTGTATGAGTGTGTACTATAGAAATAAAAAAAGGAGCTAAAAATATCAACTGAGATACTGCTCAGCTTGTGAAGACCTGAGATGTATTCCCAATATGACCCGGCAATTAAAAACGGACTGTATTTCTCTTCTGATTGCCTGTAGTTTGGTATATTTTCAGTTATTGTACAAAGCATTTGTGGCTGTATACTGCAAAGTGATGGTGTCGTTTGGCTGTTATTGTCACAATGGTGAAATGTCAATTTGTATACTGCTCTTAGCTGCCTGTAAGATGAATTTTCATAATGTTATTGAGCTTTATAGCGTTGCCCTTTGTGCAATATTGTTAAAATTTACCTTTACCATGAAGCCACATTGTCATTTTACAGTCCTCACACAGTTACTTGTCGAAATTCACACATTCACACATTTGTCATAACAGATATTTATACACAATAGGACATAATGTATAAAATAACAATGATTGCGGTTAATGCTTCACATTGATTTAGTGCCTTTTATGTTTCACTGTAATTTGTAAATTAGAAAATGATTATGAATAAAAAAAACTAAAAATCATTTAAATTAATCTATTTATAATCATTGTAACTCAATCAATATTATTGCTAACAAATTTTGCAAGACCTTGTCTCTCAGTTTAGCAGAATAAGCAGAAGTTCATTTTTAGGGTGAGTATATATAACTCCAACCTGACAAAATACCAGAATATACTCTGTAAGTAATACGTATGTGAATAGATTAAACCATGTAGAAATGCAATACTGCACACTATATGATAGATATGGAGCAGATACCGCAGTGCTGCTGGAGTGAACACTGTCTGCTCACGATGGACTTTATTGGATGCATCTACCTTATTGCTGTAGATGCAAAAAAAAAAAAAAAGATATTGGCTCAGTTTGTGTTTGTCCTCTTCTAACCCTATGTCAGTGCTCACAGAATGTTGCATACAGGATGCCGAGAGCTAGATATTTTTGGTTAACTGATTATTCTTAGTCTAGCAGTGTCACTGCTATGGCTGAGCCACGCGTACCAATGCGACTCACACGAACACACCACCACATCAGTGTTACTGTAGTGCTGAGAATCGGATGAACATAAGGGTTTAAAAAAAAGGTTGTACATAAAAAGAGAGTGAGCCTCAGCCAACAAACAGTAATATTTCACCTTTTTTGCAATACACAGACAACATGATACAATGAGAAACTGTTAAACTGTCCAATTTTTGCATACACACCAACATACATCTTTCACTGGGAGTGAAGTTAAGAGGGTATTAATAACTGTATGAAATTTAACAGTAAATGAAAGTACTACGACTGGTTTTTTCACAGTTTGATCAGTTCTGTCAGTCACTTCCTGTCTCTGTATAAATGTTCCTAGGTTTCTCCTGAGATGTAAATTGTGTCAGAAGATACTTTACTTTCCAGTTATTCAAACTGATTTTTGTGCACGACCAAGAAAGTGTAACAGTTCTTAATAAAATCATGGCATCACTCTTACAAAATGTTACATTTGTGACGAATTTACTGTTTGCACGGAGAGACAATGGTATTTAACTTGATATAACATATTCACAGACAATGGACCAAGACAAAGAAAATCATGCTAAAGGGTTTCCTACATGAACAATTACACAGTTTTAATTTAATCCAGGAACAAAGAAAATTCCAAGATTCAAATCTGGGATTAAATTGCATCTTTGAAAAACATAATTTACTGTAGAAAGACTTCACTCTGTTTATGTGATTGGGGTGATTTCGTTTGGATTTTAAAAAATGTTATAATTTCTGAAAAAAAAACAAGAAAAAAAATAAAAAAACAAATTAATTAGCAAATTATAAAATAAAATATATATATATTTTTGAAGTCTAAATCATTCAAAGCCATTAAGGTCAGATTATTCAATTATTTATTCATAATGTAGTAATTACCACAAAATAATCAGTTCACATTAATGACAAGGTTCTTTTTTACTACATGTAGTTTGTAGTTTAGGGTTTAGGTCACTATCAATTTTTGTGTATTCATTCGCTTCGGGTGTTGAGCAATACACCCAGGACATTGGGCACACTCACTCACACAGCCACACACACACTATATGGGGCAATTTAGCGCATTTGATTTACCTTAAATCCATGTTTTTGGACTGTGGGAGAAAACCAGAGAACCCGGAGGAAACCCACGCAGACACAGGGAGAACATGAAAACTCCACCCAGATGGGAACCAGGAATCCCCAGCGCTGAGAGGCTAATGTGCTAACCACTAAGCCAACGTGCCACCCATTCATTTATATCCCTTTTTTTTTTTTTTTTTAATTAAAGAGTTTTCATTTTAGCTGTTCAAGTCATGCTTTTTATCATGTTTCCAAGACAGATGAAAACACAAAAACATTATTTTCATTATTTACCATCACTGATGGTGATGACTGATTACATTTTGACCAATATTTGTTGAAGTTACATGACCAACCAGCAGTGAAGGCAAAAGAGAAGCACATAGAAGTACAAAACAAACACACACCCCACACATTCAGACAAGAAACAAAAAGTTATATCCTGGATATTTCTGGTAATTTTTGGTCCCAAATAGTACAAAAAAAAGTATGATCATTCTAAATTAAACTGAACACAACTACAATCAATAATTGAGGGCGATAGTAATTTAAAAAACTCTGCAGTTTAGTACCTTAATGTATGTTTTTTATGATAAGCACAAACAAAACTAGTACGAACACCAGAGACAAGAAATACCATCAACAACAATTGTATGTCTTACTGGCACTACATAAATCAAGGACAATTGTATAGAAACAAAATGTCTTTATAACTGAGGGCCCAAGAACATCATACTGTATGCTTGGAAAAATATATTTCTCTAAGCAAACAGTTTGTACAACTCTCATACACTTTAGCTCTGCTCTCTAATATTTATCCTCCACCTATCAGTCCTGCTGCTCTGGAGGTTTAAAGAGGCCTCGGCTCCGCAGACTAAAGCCTGTGCTTTTTTTTATAGATTGCCTAGAAGTACCACTTGAAACTGAAGAGGAGGAAGAAGACGTGGAGGAGGATGTCACAGGTGGGCCCACACCATCCTGTGGAGGTTGCCGGGACAGAAGCTCTTTAAAGACTGAGTTCATCTGCCGAGTGATATCCTGAGGGAAAAATAGTTGAAAATTACAATGACACTGTGGACAGCATACACATTGCTACATAAAATCTTGAATCATTCTTGAACATTTGTAATGCTTTTACAATTTTCTTCTAATTATAAAACTCATATTTTAAATGGATCCTAAAACTAGATAAAGAAAACCAAATCAAATCAACATTCAGGTTCAAATCCCAATCTGGATGGAGATTCCATGTCCTCCCCGTGTCCGCGTGGGTTTTCTCTAGCTTCTCAGGTTTCCTCCCACAGTGCAAAAACATGGATTTAAGGTAAATCGGCCGCTCTAAATTGCCCCTGTATTGTTTGTTTCTGTGTGTGTGTGTGTGTGTGTGTGTGCCCAGCTATAAATTGGTGCCCTCCTGGCCTAGTGCACACAAAAAACTGTCATTTAATTGTTAAAATATTTTTTTGTCTTGGATTTAATTTGGTTAGCATTTTATTTTCAGAATTTTTTGTTCCAGTTTCAGGTCAAATATAAACGGAATATAAATAATTCTACTAACTAACAATGATTAACACAGCGCTAATCAAGTAACACTATATACTGCATGCAAGAAAATCCGAACACTATCCGTGAGGCTGAGTCACTCAGCATCTTCAAGAAACTTCTCAAAACACATCTTTTCCACAGACACTTGTTATAAAATGATGATACTACAGTGTAGCTATTTTCCGTTTTTTTCCTAAACTACTGACTTGAGGCATTCTCTTATTTGTAAGTCGCTTTGGATAAAAGTGTCTGCTAAATGACTACATTTAAATATAATGTAAATGTAAAATGAAACACTGCAACAACAGTGCAAAAACCTAGAACCACATGAACAATAAAATAATCTGGTTTTATCTTTAAATTGTTTTAGCATAAAGTATTAATTCACATCCTTCAGACCTTGTCCACTGTAGGCACTGCCTGTTTGTCTGCTGCTCCTCCAACAGGCCTCAGGCTGTCCAAAGTGTGTCTGCGTTCTTGCAAACTAAAAGAAAAACATTTTTATTGACTTAGTTTATCTCATGATCATTAATCTTTTCATTTTTTTTTATCCAGTGTGATGTATGTAGTACTGATGGACTACAATAAATGATGTAGCAATACTACTTGGACTACAATAATTGACCTACTGTTGACAACTTTTGCAAAATAAGTTAAAATAGAATTAATTAACAATTTAATTGTTACATTTTCATATACTATGAATTAATAGGTTTCTTGTGCTCTTATATTCTCTTACCCTGAGAGTTGGCGGTTGAACCCTGGTGAAGGGGGTGGGAGAACAAATCGCCCCTCTGGTACTTGCAGGTTAATTTTGGACCGACCTGGACTTGTGCATCCACCACTTCCTACTTCTCCTGCACTAGCACCTCCACTTGAGACACGCTGTCTTCCAGGTAAAGAAGCACTATCACTGTTTACCCGCATGCTAAAAATTAGAATAAGGACAATGTAAATGTTACCTTCTATAACTACAGACACAAAGTAAATATTTATTAAATCCTGTTTAAAATGGTTTAGAAACTACTTTTGTATTAAAAGTAAAATATTATAACAGTCCTATAAACATTTATAAACAATATTGTAACATATTACTTAAATTTTCAAAGTTTTCAAAAAAAAAAAGAACAATGAATGTTTCATTAGTTTAAGGTTTCTTTTCATTTATGAGCTGTTAGAAATATTCATAAAGGCCCTCTGTAGTCTACATTAATTCTGTCTTTAGTAACTACTCAATATAAATAATACCGGGTACTGTGT
The DNA here is from genome assembly GCA_025769995.1 of Xyliphius kryptos. Classification (NCBI taxonomy): domain Eukaryota; kingdom Metazoa; phylum Chordata; class Actinopteri; order Siluriformes; family Aspredinidae; genus Xyliphius; species Xyliphius kryptos. The sequence continues at coordinate 1,966 of JAOUQT010252738.1, read as the reverse complement.
TCAGCCAGCTGCTGGTCATCGGCTAAATTTCCAGTGCTACCACCTCGAGGCTCTTCTTTCTTTCCACGTTCCAGCTTTCGCTCTGCTCTAAAAAAAAAGGAATAAACAAAAAATTAGCTTATAAGGATTGTGATTACAAATTAAACATATTGAATAATCTGTACTTTGTACAACTATGTTTAGGTAATTTTTGCTTTCTTTATCTTAATTCATTGATATCATTTTTTTGTATTTACACAAACAAGAAAAAGTGGCAGTCTTTGTGTACAGTACTCTATATCATTGTCTGGTATTTACATTTGTAGTTCTGGTTCAGACTACAGCAAAAAATAGGAAGATTGTTGCTTTTTAATCCTAGTTTTCTTCGCATTTATATAAAAATGAACAATTCTTGACCAAAAGATGTAAATAAGCACCATATGGACAAGATCATAACCTGACTGAACAGTTTGAATATATTGTGTATTTGGGATCAAACTTTAAAATGTATAAATGAATACATACAACACAGGCTGCGAGAAAAAATGATTCTGGCACCTGCAAGTGTACGTTCTCCTTCTAAGAAAGACGAGAGAGGTCTGTAATTTTCATCATAAGTACACTTTAACTATGAGTGACAAAATGAGAAAAATAATGCAGGAAAATTGCAATGTAGGATTTTTAAAGAATTTATTTGTAAATTATGGTGGCAATATTTGGTCATCCACAAATAAGCAAGATTTCTGGCTCTCACAGCCCTGTACTTCTTCCTTAAGAAGCTCTTTCTGTATTTCCTGTATGTTACCTGTATTAAAAACACCTGTCCACACACTCCAAACTCCAAACCTGTCCATTAGACCAAAGACCAAAGAATACCAGAAAGAAAATTGTTGACCTGCACCAGGAAGAGTAATTCTACAATAGGCAAGCGGGTTGGTCTGTATAAATGAACTGTGGGTGTAATTGTGTTACATTTACATTTAGTCATTAAGCAAACGCCTTTATCCAAAGTGACTTACAAATGAGATAACAACACAAGTCAGTAGTTTAGGAAAAAACAGCTAAACTGCAGTTCCATCAGCCATGTGCATTACTAGATATGGCTGTTTTTTTTACTTTTATTTTTATAGCAAGTGTTTGTGAAAGAGTTGAGATGAGTTTTGAGAAGTTTCTTGAATGCTGAGTGACTCAGCCTTACGGATATTGTTGGGAAGGTCGTTCCACCATTTAGCAGTGGTGAATAAAATGAAGTGAGAATTAGTGCCTCAGTGAGTTGGAATCACTAGGCGACATTCGTCACTAGAGCGCAGTCAACGAGTTGGAGTGTACCTAGTAAAAATGGACTGAAGGTAAGAGGGCCAGAGTCAGTACTTTGTACTCAATGCGAGCAGCTACAGGAAGCCAATGGAGCATGATGAATAATGTTTGTGTTTGTAACATCTCATCCTGTGGGGTCAATATGATCATAAGAATAATAAACAAAAATCCCAGAATTACACGGAGGGACCTGATGAATGACCTGCAGAGAGATGGGACCAAAGTAAGAAAGGCTACAATCAGTAACACAAGGCCAAGAGGGACTCAAATCCTGCAGTGTCAGGCGTGTCCCACTGCTTAAGCCAGTACATGTCCAGGCCTGTCTGGAGTGGCCTAGACCTCAAACCTATAGAAAATTTGTGGAGGGAGTTGAAGGTCCATGTTGCCCAGCGACAGCCCCAAAACTGCTCTAAAGGAGATCTGCATGGAGGAATTGGCCAAAATACTGTGTGCGAACCTGGTGAAGAAGTATTCAATTGAACTTTTGTTATTGAACAAATACTTTTTTCCACCATAAATTCATAAAAAATAATATTTTTTATTTTATTTTGTCTCTTATAGTTAAAGTGTATCTATGATGAAAATTACAGACCTCTCTCATCTTTCCAAGTAGGAGAATTTGCACAATCAGTGGCTGACTAAATACTTCTTGGGCCCCGCTGTATTTAAC
>JAOUQT010252635.1:0-17215 GCA_025769995.1 Xyliphius kryptos | reverse complement strand
ACAAGACCATAAAAATACTGTATGTGTACCTTACTCTTAAAAAATAAGCAAACAATAAGTAATACAAACTGTTTTTATTTAACCTCTTGGTTTTTTTTTTTTTTTTTTTTGGCTGCATAAAGTAATAATTGCACTGTGGTTAGAAACATTTCAGACTGCCAGTCTTTCTTTGTTAATCCCTTGTGAAACACTATTTATAGTTGTTGTATCATTTTTCACCTGTACTACTTAAATAAAAGTGTAAATTAACTTGCATATAAGTAAATGCTTTCTTTTCTGTTAGATTATCAGTGTAAATTCATTCATTCACTTATCCAATATTCATTCATTCACTTATCCTCTTGATTTTGAATCCATCGCTTGGCACACACTCAAACAGCCACACACACACTACATGAGGGCAATTGAGAGCATTAAATTGACCTTAAATCCACCCCCACGGACACAGGGAGAACATGGAAATTACAACCAGATCATGATTCAAACCTGAAAGAGATCAATGTGTTAACCACTAAGCCATCTTGCTCCCACCTATGTAAATATGATTTTGTATTTTTTATCAAGTACTACATAATTGCATCTGAAATCAGCCAACTTGTTCCATTATTTTTTTCTTCAAAAGTGCAAATAACTAAACTGAAAACCTACAACATGCTTTCAGGATACACAACGATGGCAAGATTTGTATAAATTTGGTTAGTAGAAATTATAGATTTTATTCAAATGAATATGCCGTTAATAATAAAATGCACCCTACGCAAAAAAACTTAAAACTTAGTATAAAACAGAAATCCGTAGACTTCCATTTTAGATTTTGTTAAGTTCTTGCAAACCTTAATCTGAAAATATAAAACCCTTAATTGCAATATATGTTTTAAAACACCGTGAATATCCGTCAATTCTTAATATCTTCGTTTTTTATTAACAATAGGTTAGCCAGTGTTTATAATTTGAGAAAAAAATGATGAAAGCCATGTCCAATTTTTATTTATTTTATATTTCAATCAATTATTCATTGCTGTTTTTAGGTCACAAAAATATTAGTTTTTTTTTTTCTTGGCTTATATTAGTGAGGAGCTGAAGACAGAGCAACAGTCAAAAAGCTGTTGCTTCCTACCTGATTAAGATCTAAACTAATTTCTGGTGAGTAGGCCTTCCTAAGCTTGCATGACCAACTGGGGTTGTGGGAGAGACTGAGTACAACACCTGCTGCTTACCATCAGAGTAGCAACCAGACAGTGGACAACAATAACAATCGCATCCAATAGTTCTTTACGTTCTTGCCTGTAAATTATCATTGTATCTGCCACAATGTAAGAGATCATGTGGGTCCTATGTTGTTTGTTTGACATTAAAACAAGAGGGAACATGTATGTATGTGGTATGACTTATGCATCAGCTTCTTATCATTTTTTGTTTACATTTGATGTTTATTGAATTATAAAATCCCTTTATGATTTTTAAATAGTTTGCTCATTATTGAAATTGCTTTAAGTTTTACTAATAAAGAATACTTGTTGACTTATTATGGTAATGTTGGTTTTCAATGTTTCTCTGAAGTACCTGGATCAACATGCATAACCTTAAACCTATATATTATCTCACTCTCTGGGATGAATTGCCAGGATTTCTTACCAAGGATGAAAATGTGTTAAGCAGCAGATATAATATCTTTTTAAACTCTTCTGAGATTATCTGCGTTATTAAGGCTATGCTTTCCACTTGAGACAAGACTTTCGATGATGCTGGGATATCGTAACTTGAGCCATGGAATTCCATTCTCTGAGGCACCCTTTGTACTGGTGTCCTCCCTCAACATGCTGCTGTGAATGCAGACGAGTTACATTCTGGCTGGGTCACTGCCACCATTGATCCTAAAGCTTTTGCACCTGACACATAGAAAAAGAGTTCTAGTATTATTAATATTTAATAACAGCTGACCTTTTTTTGTATATAGAATCAATCAGAGAAACTTCTAGACCAGAAACTTCTAAACTGACTGTCTAAACCATATCAAAGTTGCAAATCTTTGTATCTGCTGTTGAAATTCTCTAGACAAGTTGTAACTTATGCTAAAAATAGATCAGCTATTTAAGAGCATCATTTTTGTTTATTAATTTGCCTGACATTTTAGGTTTCTTTTTCTCAATCTTTCAAACGTCTTCTGGAAAAAACAATTGTACCTATTAAAGTGAGTAAATATATGATAACTGATAACATGGCCGTATTAAGGCCACAGTATCAGGGCCACCCGTCTAAGTAAAATTGGTTAAATTTCAATTCAAACTTGAGGTGATGACAACCCTAATTTAATTTAATGGTAAAGAAGCATAAACCAGACAGTCATTAATTACAGCTAACAAATTCTTACTCAGTTCTGTCCAAAAATATGAGTAGGCAAGGCCTAAGGCTTTTACGCCCTCATTGCATTTGACTTGCATGCAGGTCTTGTTCAGACATGGGTCTTTCAAGATCTGTATTTGGCATTAGTGAACATTTGGGAGACGCTCAAAATTCCTTGTCTGTATCATCTTTGGCTTTACACTCTAAAAATTTATTGTTGAACTGGGCGCTGGTTTATGTTGGACCAGACCTTTTAACATAAAAGCTATAGCAAATCAGTAATAGAGTTTATTAATCAGGGACTTTAAATTGCCTTTTGTCAAACTTAATTATCACTTAATTATCTGTATATTTTTTTAAAGAAATTGCAACATAATATATATTTATGTATAGTTAAACAGTATCTGCATCCGTGGATTGGCTTTCGTTTAAGAATATAATAAGGTATTTAATCAACTATGGTTTTGAGGGATTCAAAACACCATGTTTTTAAAATTATATTTTATTCTCAAAGTTTTATGTGTAAAGTATGACTTCTGTGTTGCCTCCAAACTGGACAAGTTGTATTCACAAAAGGGTGGTTGACTTGGAGTTAGATTGTGTTCCCTTTATTTTTTTGAGCAGTGTATAATCAGTTACATAATATATAACTGCATCTAAAAGCCAGCATTTTGAAAAGAATATATATATTATATATTTTAATGGATTGTTAGTGATAGCCAGTGGCACCGGGAAAGCAGCTCTGCATTAACAGGCATTTTATTACAAATAACAAAAGATTTGATTTTGCTGCCAGCAAACTGAAGTTAACTCACTTTAGCCAGTGTGGTATAGCGGAAAACAATAAGTTTAACATTTATATTTTAAGCTTTTGTTTAAAATACAAATGTCTGGGATTACGTAGTTTAAACAGAATAAGTGTTATCATTCAATCAGTGCACATTGTTTGTAGAATGAAAGCAGCAATTTATAAAATTGTTCGTATGCACTCTGTTAATAAGCATCCAATTACTAAACACAATGGACATTTATTTATAACTTTGACTTGCTAATGGTCTCGACTTAGAGGGTTTACTGGCTTAATTCCAAGTTAATGTTGAATGCCAAATACTTTTCCAAAATAACAGTGTGTTGTTTTTGTTTTTGTTTTTTTGCCACAGAGCTGAAGTCGACAGGCACAGCGCATCATTTTGCCTTTTTGCTCAATTCCACTGACTATAGGGTTCTGCGCATGGATGAGGATCATGACCGCATGTATGTAGGCAGCAAGGACTACATCCTCTCGCTGGACCTGAATGACATCAACAAAGAACCACTTATAGTAAGAAGAAATATGTGGTTTGTGCTGTACTTTTACTGTTTGGACTTTAACACACCTACTGACATTTTTAAGAAGTAAAGTAAAACATGATGAAGCTGTAAGTTTGGCAGTTATTTATTTTATAACTCTTATTTCTAGATTCATTGGCCTGTTGCTTCCCAAAGAAAGGCTGAATGTGTTCAGTCAGGAAAAGACATCAATGTAAGTTCCTGCGTGCTATTAAAATATGTCTTCTTTTTAATAGTCTTTAGATGAATGCAGGGTTTTATTTCTCACATCATGGTGGCTTTTAAATCAGTTAGACATTTTGCAGCGGTTTGTTTGGATTAGTTGGTGATACAATTATATTCATTCATTCATTATCTTTTGCTTAATCCACTATGAGGGTCGCGGTGGGGCTACCCATGCCCATCCAGTGGAGAACGTCTCAGGCGCTGGGCAGATACACTCAGGACAGGGCGCCAACAGAGAACATGAAAACTCCACGCAGATTGGGAATCGAACCAGGAAACTCCGGCGCTGAGAGCCGAATGTGCTAACCACTAAGCCACCCTCTATACAATAATAGAATGAATAAATTATATATATATATGTCACTTTGTTAAATTTAATTTATATTTGTCTTTCTTACCTTGGCATCCTAAGATGTTCACTATCATTCAACTTACTCTATGCAATTGTGCAATTCATGATGATGATAAAATATATTCATTGATAAAAATGGTGCTTTGGTGTCTTATGGCTTGGACTATCAGCTTTGCTATATTGGATTGTTGCTCATTATATTTCTTATTTCATATTTTGCAGAGACCTGCCCTAACTGCACCATTATGCCCAGAGCAATAGCCAGACTCAATACATAGAATATAAGAATGCGTTTATCTGTATCTGTATTAATTGCTGTAGACATGCTGTAGCACTGTCACATTAGAAAAATGCAATGTTGGCTACATTGCAAAGCAGTCTGCAGCCTTGCAGCAATGTAATATTGGGCGCCTGTCCATCCAGTCTGACGCTATGTGACATTCAACCAGCTGCTTTTGCTAGAAAATCATTGTAACTACTTGCTACTTTTTGATTAATTTGAACATTCAGGTATTTTGTTGGGCTTCTGAGCTTGTTGCTTCTAACACAAATGACTGAATGACAGTAACTTACACATACATATTCAGAACTGTATACTCAAACATGTCCATTAATGTCCATGGAAATTTGAATGTTATCCCATTAAAAGCATTGCTCCTCTCTCTGATCCATCAGAACTAAATAAACAGAATGAATGTTTTCTCAAACATATATCCTTGGTGCGATCTATATTATGTCGAATGTGTTTACTGATTCTCAACAGTAATCTCAACATTCTTTACAATCGGAAAATAAATTGGTAAAAAACAGGTTATAGTGAAGGACATGTTATAGTTCGTAAAAAATTACTTATATTTGTTCAGTTATTCTGCTCTAAAGTAGAAAAACTTTGATTTTTTTTCTGTCTTCACATGCAGGGTGAGTGTGGGAACTTTATTCGTCTAATTGAGCCATGGAACCGAACTCATCTATACGTGTGTGGAACTGGTGCCTACAATCCCATATGCACCTATGTAGACAGAGGTCAAAAATCACAAGTAAGTGACCTGCCGCAGATGGATAAATGCATTTTTTAATTGCATCCAGACAGCTCTCTCTTTCTCTCTCGCTTTGTTTGAGTGCGTGTTTGTGTGTATGTGTTTGTAAAAGTGTGAAATTTAGTCATTGTTGTCCTCATGGATTATGGATGTAACCCACCATCTGAACACAGTCATTTAAAATTTGTTCATGTGCACTGGATGTGTTCATTCATTACTGTAGAATAAAGAATAAAGTATCATGAGTATTACAAAGAGATGTTTAATCTATTTAGAAATATAATGTGCATATATAAATGTATATTATTTTTAAAGCAATTTTAAACATTCCATACATATTTGTAAGTTTTGACATACATTGCGATTCAAAAATTCCGGGAGCTGATGTTATTCTTGAATTTTATTTTTGCCCTATAACATATTTTTTCAAAGATTTCAACATTTGCACAATGAATGGTCTATGCACAATTAAATGACTTTTTTCGCCGAGTGCGGGCATTATTTTTGTACCAACATGCTTATATACAATAGCATGCCTAACATATATTTCTGCATGCTTTGCATGTTATAATGTTATCATTCAAAACCACAGTTCAAAAAGCATGTAATTAACCAGCATGGCATTATAGTCTGGGCTCGTTTTAACCTAGCATCACTGACTTTTTACTGTAAAAATCTAACCCACTAACATTGCTTGTCTTATAGGCTTTACTCCAAGGTCAGAATCTTCGAGCAGGAGGGCGAACAAGTCGGGCAGCCGAGCCCAGCGCCTCACCTGAGCCCTACACTCCTAAGGTTGGACTCTATACCTGTACTTTTTTAGGAACTTATAAAGTCTTAAAAGGTTGGAATTTTGATCATGTCTACAATAAACCAACAGTCTGTGGACATAAATATCACATACAAAGTCGTGGGCATTAATATAGAGTCTTCGGTTTGCTGTAATTACAGACTCCATTTCTTCATGAAATCTTTCTTGATTTTGAAGCATGTCAGGGATATGCTTAAATCTCATTTTGATATAAATTTGCTTTTGCAAATAGTAGAGTATGTAAATGGAAATGAACGCATTTTAACTCTGACATAAAGACAAAATAAAGATCTATTTGCCTACTGTGCTTACACACAGAAGAATTTGCCCTCCATCTTTAACCCATCCGTGCAGTGAAACACACACAGAACCGAAATGAGCACACATGCCTAAAGTGGTGGACAGCCTTGTGTACAGTTAGGAGCAATTAGGTGGCAAGGGGTTAGGTGCCTTGCTTAAGGGCACGTTAGTAATAGTACTTGGTGGGACCAAGAATCGAACGGGGGGACCTTCTGGTCGCAAGGCTGGTTCCTTAACCACAAGCCTGGGGTCATAAACCTTAATTAGCTTAAAGCGGGGCTTTGTTGTAATCAACATTAGCAAAAACAAAATGATATAAATGCTTTGGTATCTTTGTACTACCATTTACTGCCACACACAGAACAATGACCTACATTATAAGGTAATATTAAAAACAGTTTTGCCACATTCTGAGAAGATGCTCTGTAGAGCATTAAAAGAACAGTATTTTTTTTTTAACGTTAAGTTATGCTTACTGACCGTGACATTTTCCTAAGAGGTTTATTCAATAGAAGAAGGTTTTCTTTAGTAATCCATTACATTGCAAACTTGTCTATTGCATGATTTTTGGACTTGAAGTGATGCATCTGTTGTAATCTTGAATAATGTAATTAAACCCAATGTTAATCATGCAGATAATAAACACTTGCTAAGCACTTGGTGCAATCTACTAAATCTTTCTTAGGCAGATGTATGCAAATCCACATGCAAATATTTAACCTTTGCAGTCTGTTGTCTCCATTTCTCTTTTCCTCGACAAGATTTTTGTATTCACAGTGGTATTACTTAATAAAGCAGCTTTATATAGTTGTTGTAGTCTGAGCAACAAGGACAATGTTTTGCAGCAAATTTTTGTTCAAAACACATTATCAAAAACATGGGGAAAAAGGCAAATACAGTGGTCACAGGATTCAGTTAATTTGCCTCAACTTGCTTGAGCAGTACCTTTGGAGATAAGCTGAGGAGTGTAAAAATGTGTCAGTACGCTCAACACTTCATGATTGTAGGTTATTACAACCTCAGAGTGATGAGTAGGCAAAAATTAATCCTTGTTGAGTGCAGCATTTAAAGCATGAGTGTTTAAGCATTCAAGCAGACACTGGACATATTCCCTCTATCATCAGTTTATAGTAAAGGATTTGTCAAGACATGGTTTTCATGTTTTGCAAATTGTTAACCTTAGAATCACTCTAAGACATTTAGATTTCTGTGTTTACTTTTTATATCAAAGATATTTGAAAGTTTTTTCCGAAAAATGATTTGTAGTCTAATTGTCATAAAAAGTTCCACCACTGATCCGGGTTTAAGTGACAGTGGCAGCAGGTTGAGGAATGCAGCCCAGATGCTTCTCGCCTTGGCCATGTCTACCAACTCCTCCTGTGGCCATTTAGCCACCCTCCTGGGACTTGCATCCATGGTCTCATTCTTTCAGTAATTACACACAACTTGTGACATGAGGCTTGGAATAAGGAACAAGTAGTAAACTGAGAATGTTCTTAATATCTTAATATATTTGAACTCCTGGAAGAATTAAACCAGGTGTGCCCAATACGTTAATCGCAATTTGCCGGTCAATCGCACAGTGTACAATGTTAGATAGCAGTGGAACATTCCACATTGCATGTTCCATAGAGTCTTACACCTGTTTATGACTCTTTTCACAGTGATTTTTGCAATGAAATTGGTGGTGAGTTTTCATTGGTTAATTTTGTCCCATGGTTTAATCAGGTAAGGGTTCACAGTGTTTGTAGAATAAAGTTGGATGATACATGGCATGACGTAAGCTTATGGTTCCAGCTTGTTATTGTTCTCTGCTGTTTTTGTTGTTCTTTTTCTCTCAGCTTTTACTCTTAATTATCCAGGGGACACCACAGAGATGAACTTGCATATTAGACTTTGCAAAGTGTTTTACGCTGGATGACCTTCCTGACATAATTCTCACCTCCTACCGGATTTGAGACACACAGACTATGGGGGCAATTTAGAGCAGGGGAGGGGCAATTTATTTACCTTTAATCCATGTTTTTGGACTGTGGGAGAAAAACAGAGAACCTGGAGAAAACCCATGCAGACATGTGGAGAACATGGAAACTCCACCCAAACTAGCGCTGAGAATAGAACTGGTTGACTAAATATATTTTGACTAAATAGCTGTGGTCTTTAATTGATATTATAATTTTGTTTCAGTAGATTAAGTTTAATGCTGCATTGTTTACTGTAATTGTAATGATTAATGGAGCACATTAGGCTCTAATAGGTTTGTATCTTTCCCTTATACACATTCAACCTACTTATGTAAATCAGCCTATTCCCCACATGAAAATAAGGAAGTCCAGGTATGGGTCCACCCTCACTGATGATCATTTGAAAGCCTGCTTGAGATTTGGCATTAGCAGGTACTGACCAGACTACTCCCAACTGGCTGACACCATTCAGTGCAAATCATCAGGATAATTGTGTTTATTCAGTGGTTTGCCTTGTAGTGCTTATAATATTAACATGTGTGTATAAAAGGTTTAAACATTAAAACTGTAACAAAAATATGAATCGTGGTAGATTCCAATGGCCTGACCATTGAAAAAAGTAGATTTCAGGACAGAATTTTTTTTTTTGTCAGCCAGATTGAGTTTTAATTGCCTTAAATTATTCATGTTACCTGATTCCTTATATTATTTTTATTTAACTTTAATGCCTGAGTAACTAAGTGATGGATGGAATGCTCAGATGAATCATTTTGGGTACAGCTCTGATTCAACCCAAGTCATGACTGAGTGTTACAGACACTCAGCAGTGTTACAGCAATGTTAATGATTCTACATTTCACAGACTATGCGATTTTCGTATTAGCTATAATGCATGTAGTTAGTCCAGTGCGGATTTTGTGGTGGCTCCTTAAATTATGTTGTTTCCTTGTAATAAGTATAGTTAGTTCGTGGCTTTATTTGTTTTGCCAAACTTTGACTTTGAGTTAGACTAATTTCTTTCTGCTTTTTGTCCATATGATGCTCAGTGCAAGATCAATCAAATAAAAATAAATTGACACGATAAAAAATGGTCACTGATTTTAGTTTACTAACAAAGGGACATTAGAAAACCTTAGTGAAGCTTACAACATGTAAACAAGGATAGTAATTGATATTGTTTAATGACTCATTAAAGGGGTTATATTTGTATCTATTCAGGAATACATCTTCCGTTTGGAACCGGGTAAAGTGGATTCTGGAAAAGGAAAATGCCCATTTGACCCCAAATTGAACAGTGTATCTGCCCTGATCAGTAAGAACTTCTCAGCTATACTAAAAAACTGTTTTCATTCTAGCAATGCTGAGCTGCAGTTTTAATCCAACTGATATTAATAAATTCATTTTTCAGCTCAGAAAATGCACGCATGTTTGTTCATTCTTGTTTGTGGAATCCAATTAGTGAATGTCTTTGATACATGTGCTTTTGTGTCTCTCTGCTTTCCCAATCTTTCTCGCTCTCTCTTTTTCTTTCTTTTTTGAACAGATGGCCAACTGTATGCCGGAGTCTACATCGATTTTATGGGAACAGACTCTGCTATTTTCCGTACACTAGGGAAACACACAGCCATGAGAACTGACCAGTACAACTCTCGCTGGTTAAATGGTCCGTACAAATTGTGATCTTGTTTTATATGTTTCATTAGTGCCGATTTCATAGTCAGCATTTTTTTTAAAAAGCGGTTTATGGACAAAAATTCACTCTGTGACATGTCTGTGTAATATTACAGTGGGGAAAAGACTTTACCTTTAGTGGCCAAAGCAATTCCAGATTCATTGTAAAGTAAATCTAAAGTGAGAGAATATCCTCTTGAAAAAAGCTCTGGAGTAGTTAAATGGATAATGTTCTTGTGTTCATAGTGTAACATAATTAGTATAATCTCTCTTTTTTGACATTAAATTCATGTGTTATACAGACAGTAGAAATGTGTCAAAAAAAGTTGACAATTTGGCATTAATAAGTTAATAATTAAAGGGAAATACGTCTGTCAAAACACCAATTTGCAAAAAAATAGCCAACTTTTGCTGAGTACAAATAAGAAGATCTTGAAGTTATTTTATAGTAATTTGTGATATTTTAATGCTTAACATGTAGACTTGATTGGGTTATAGGACCAAAATGCGTATCATATCTTTTCTAATACAATTTCATGTTAGCTGCTAATCCTTATCAGGGCCATGGTGGTGGGGGTGGGGCACTCTGGAATCTACAGGTGAGGAAAGACCTTGGAATTGTTCACTACAGGGAGACATACAGACACATTCATACCTGGGGGTCAATTTAATATTTAAAATTAAAACTGTGGGAGAAAACTGGCGCTCCTGGTGGAAACCTACACTAATTTTGTTTTAGTGTAAATTTTATTTTAGAAATGGCTTTGAATTTTTACGTCACATTGATTTTTAGATCCAACATTTGTCCATGCACAACTGATACCAGACAGCGCTGAAAAGAATGATGACAAGCTGTACTTCTTCTTTCGTGAGAAAGCTGCAGAGATGGGACAGACCCCGATGACTCAGTCTAGAATTGGCAGGATCTGTTTGGTGAGAAGATTTATACATAAATATCACATGCATGCACATATTCTACATAGAGACATTTTTAAGGACAGGGCATGTATCTTTTGAGTTTTGTTCAGGTTTGGGCTAATCCACTCTGATTCAATGTGCACCACATCCTCTCTTATCATAAGCTGAAAAATCACACAGACATTAGGGACTCTCTGGGACATCGGTTATCACCACACCACCATCATCTATTTTAAAGGACACGTAATAGAGGTGGTAGCACAGCATTTACCATCCCTGATTACCAGAATGCTGTCACTTACATTTTCTACAGTATAATTTACGTTCCATAACATTTAAATCTAATGTACAAAATACATTTTTAGAATACAGAATTGTCACAAAACAACTTTAAATTACATCAGTTTATGAACATGTAAGGGCTGTAAAAAGGACATACATAAGTACTTACATAGTCCATCGATCTATCCATTATCCTTTGCTTGATCCTGTGCTAGGGTCGCAGGGGTGGGGGAGGGGGTTCCTATGCCCATCTATTTTGGTTTGCGCCAATCCATCACTGGGCACATACTCTCTCTCTCTCACACACACACACACACGCAAACTATAAAGGGGCAATTTGGAGCAGCTGATTTATCTTGAATCCATATTTTTGGACTGGGAGGAAACTGGAGAACTTGAAGGAAACACACGCGGACATGGGGAGAACATGGAAACCCCAGCCAGGGATTTGAACCTGGATCCCATCAATGAGAGTACCCGTACCAAGCTGCCCCCATACTTACATTGGTACTTACTATTAGCGAGTACCCAAATGTCACTTATATTACAAGTACTTATTATTAATCTGACAAATTATATTGTTTACTGACATCCCTAATACACACTGTCTAAAATAGGTCTTTAAAAGCTGTTAAGTCATACAGTAGCTATTCTTTAAAATGGAATTTCCTTTTCAACTATTATAAAATTATTTAACCCTTGTAACAGATACAAAGGAATAATGCTCTTGTGCTCTTACCAGTTGTTGACCACATAGATATATTTTGACCTTTAACTTACTAAATGACTGCTAGCCCCTGTTTCTAAGGTATGGGTAATTTTTGCCTGCTGGTCACTGGGCATTGCCATGTCTCATTATTTGAGTTGGCTGCTATCCATAGCAGATGGGTCTAAGCAGTGTTCGGAAGCAATGTCTACAACAAGTACCCCACCCAGCTTGTGCAGCCCACACACGAATTTCACTGAATGTTAGGTATTTTCTTTGTCTAGATCTTTTTCTTTTATTTGTAATGCACATTTTAAAATGTCCTTTATGCACACATTAATAATATTACAATAGAAATAGAATGCTGTTCATGGATGCATTTGAGAGTAATGTGTAAACCTGGCCAATTTTTTTAACTAAAGCTATTTGATTTTAAGTATTTAAATAATTATAACACTAATCCAATATATACATTTAAATTAATAAAAAGCATTATATTTACTATCCATCCCTGCGAATAGAGTTGTCAAGCTAGCCACTAGTGAGCTAGCTTGCTCAAATGTATCATTGCTATATCACTATTCAAACATGTAAGTAGTTAGGCTTTGCTTAATCGTATTAAAAAGTCATCTTTTTAATACGATGAAATGATTTCACCAGGATCTCGTTAGCATGGTAACCATCTGTAAAGATCATCAGAGATTAATTATTTTACTAAATAGTTATAGTATTTATCATATTATCATGAATCATAGTAATCTCATCTGTACCCAAATATAATAGAATTTTTCCGTTTTTTGTTTTTTTTCTTTTAACAGAATGATGATGGAGGTCACTGCTGTTTGGTAAATAAGTGGAGCACCTTCCTAAAAGCCAGACTCATCTGCTCTGTTACTGGTGCGGATGGCATTGAAACACATTTTGATGAGCTCAGTAAGTGGACCTTATCTGTCCTCAAAATAAATGAAATGTCCTTCCGAATCAAGATTTTTAGTATTAATTTCTTTCCTTATATAATATTTTCCTTTAACTCACCAGTTCATGTCTGTTTTGAATCACATATCTATGTCACTTGGCATTTCACTTAGATTTCACAGCATTAGAGTGGTGACAGACATCATTCAGCAGGCCTGTTTTTATGAGTTCCAGAACAAAACAGTCCTCGTTATAAAGGTTGATGAATGTCTCGCTGTATCGAATTGAAATGACTGACATATATGAGTTATCTTTGTCAGGCTTAGGTTGCTTTGTAATATAATTTTCAGTAAATTAGCATGAAGATTATTTCATGAAACGTAGACCAGAAAAAAATATCTATTTAAGTAAGGAATAGGTTTTGGATTGGGTTGCACTGCTATTAGTTCAGAGTCTGACATGCATACAATTGTTTTGTACTTTTTCCTCCTATCTCACAGTTGCTTTTTAATTTGGTTTAAGTATACAGTATAGTTGGCTCATCAATATTTATATCATTTGATTAAAATTTATTTTAAAAAGGTACATATTAGATAATAAAATGCTATTCAGATGTCAACGTGTGTGTTTGTATGTGGTATATGTGTTGTGCCTGTGTGTGTCATTGTGTGAATCTGTGTTATGTATCTGTTCCTTTTCAACTAGCCTGTCTTGCCAGAAGGTAATGGAGTCTTGCCCAGTTTTTGATTGACAGGATAAAACAGGAATGGGCAATAAAAGAAACAGAAACAACCAGTCCTCCTCTTTTGAGTTACAATGGAATCCAAATGTGTGAACAATGGATTTTTATCGCCTCTGCAGGCGCTTAGACCGATAGAGTGGTCGCTTTAGGCCCAGTTCATTTCACAGTCTTCTGTCACATCACATATGGCTTTTTTCACTCTCTATTGCCTCATTTTGGCCCCCAGCTGCCTAAATTGTAGCGTGGATTTTATGTGGAAGGAATTTACTGTTTGACCTGATATTTCTTTCATGTCCTCTCATGAGTATAGCCAGTATAGATTTTATGGCTGTTTGCTTTTGTGAACATACATTTACATTTACAATACTCCTTAAAAGCACCTAGAGCTTTACATGTGGCCCCAATGTCTCTTTATATTCTTTCTGATTATTCAGCACTGTCACCAGCATTTAAATTTCGGTGTTAGACTGACGAGAAATACACTGTCGCTCTGAGGTTTCAAGATGAAATTTTTTGGCACTGTAACCCAAACCCCCACCCCGTTTTATAGCACCTTTTTAAAACAAAACTAATATCTGTCCTGACTAGATTTTGACTCTGAATAAGAAATAATCTGCTGCTTAAACTACAAATGTATGTGATTTTTATTATACACCGGACATGCAAGTCCCCATTTTAACTTAACTTTAAAGAGCTAGTTCTTTACTCTGCAGTTGGTTGCTTAGTAAGGGAAGGATGACTAATAAAACCCATCAGCAAATGAAAGTCTGTCTCCGAATGTTCATTTTTTTTTTACTATTAACTGGCTCTGTAGCATTTCATGTGGAAAATAGACACTATAGATTACTTTGCAGTGATTGATTAACACATTTTATTAGCAATATAGATATATGAATATTTCAATAAGCATTAATGGGTAGAGGCTCTTCAATTTGAATTGAAGAATTTAGATACATTGAAACACTATATATACAGTATGTATATTCAGTCTCGTGTTAACTTTTCTGCCTTCACAAACCTCTATAGATCCTACAAAACTTTCAACAGAGTGTGTGCTTTTCTTTGCTTGTCCATTTATATTTTTTTCTTTTTTGGAAAGTGAAATATGTGAAAGTGTGAGGGGGGGGAGTGGGAATCAGCAAAAGTTCCACTACACCTTTGATCTTCCTGTTTCTTTTTTTTAAGTGTTTTCCTAGTCTATGTCTGATTTGAAAAGCTTAAAAGCTTAGACTTTGTTGCCTCATACTAAACCTGTGCTCCTTTTTTAGAGGACGTGTTTATTCAGAAAACTCAAGACACCAAAAATCCTGTTATCTACGGTGTCTTCTCTGTTTCTGGGTAAGTCAGTAACACTCATCTCAACAACTGTAATATACTTTCTGCTTTCAGTATTGCTGCATGCTGATCGGATTTATCAGATTGGCAATGGGGTTTGAGCAGTGTTTTCTTTCATATCCTCGCTGCCAGAGGAGTCAATTTAATGCAACTGTCTCCAGTCTAATTTGGCTTGGCAGACTGTAGCAGGAGGCTTGTAAGAAAAGACAGTTTGCCTGTCAGAGGCTGAATATTCTTGGAATTTTCGGAGAGCATGCTCATTTATCACAAAAGATAGAGTTATGAATGATTGTATTGTATAAATAAATATAATTTTAATATGTTTCACTAATGCATGAGTGGAAACTCAACCTTAACACACTCATCTAAAAGCAACTGTTCTAAAAGCAACTGAATAAACCTTTTTTTCAATACTAACTTAAATGTTTTCAGTAAATATAACAAACTTGGAAAAAATATTTTTATTTTATTAATTTCATAGAATAATCAAATTATGCTGTTTTTACAGCTGTAGCAGTTATGCATGTATCTATTGAAGGTGAAGTTGTGACTTTGTACCCGACTTTTTGTTCAAAAAGTAAAAAAAAAAGTATATATTTGCTGTAGGTCTTTCAGCATATTCTCCACATAATACTGAGAAAAGGGAAATTTGGAAAAATCATTCTATAGGGCAAGGCCAGAAACCACTGTTGAACGTGGAGGACCCTCAGATTTCTGCATTAAGAAGCACACTGTCATGCAACTGGGACTTATAACCACAATCGCTTGAAAAAAAATATTGTAATTTTTCATATCTACCTTGTGTTTTTTCAGCCCAACCTTTGCTCTTCTGCACAGTAGAAACATGTGCTGGTGTTCATATTAGTGCTTGTTTTCAAAATAAACAATGAAAAACAGTTAATGAGCAATGGGTGCAAAAGCCAACATCTGTCAAAGTACAAAAATGCATCAATGCAGACTCCAGAGATTCAAGATTCAAGTCAAGATTCAAGAGACTTAACAAATCATGTAGTTTGTAATGTCAATTATAGTTTGTTATTGTATTTTGCTAAAATATATATTTTCGTAAAGAAGTGTTTAAACTACTAGTTTTATTGAAATTTTAGTGTTTTAAATAACAATTTTAAGTTAATGATTTAAAGAAGTGATATTAAGACATGTAAGCAATATGCTGTACGGTGTAAGTATTTAAACACCCTGCGACTTTGCAAGTTCTCCCACTTAGAAATCATGGAGGGGTCTGAAATTTTCATCTTAGCTGCATGTCCACTGTGAGAGACATAATCACTCACCGAAATCACAATGTATGATTTTTATTTAAATTGTGTGTTACTGCTGCAAATGAGTATTTTAACAGTCCTCTAAAAACTCCACCTCCACTCCACTTATTATTCTAAATTAGAAGCACCTGTTTGACATCGTTGGCTGCCTAAAGGCGCCTGTCCACCCCACGCAATCAGTAAGACTACAACTACTAACATGGCAAAGACCAAAGAGCTGTCCAAAGGCACCCGAGACAAAATTGTTTTCCTCCACAAGGCTGGAAAGGACAATTGCCAAGCAGTTTGTTGAAAAAAGAATTTTGAAGCAATTATTAGAAAATTGAAGAAGCAAAACATCACTGTCAGTCTTCCTCGGACTGGGGCTCCATGTAAGATCTTATTTTCGTGGCATTTCATTGATCCTAAGAAAGGTGAGGGACAGGACGACTAGGGGCCATGTATTGCTAGATTTTGGAGAACAACATCCTTCCCTCAGTTAGAGCATTGAAGATGGGTCGTTGCTGGGTCTTCCAACATGACAATGACCCAACGCACACGGCCAGGATAACCAAGGAGTGGCTCCATAAGAAGCATATCACGGTTCTGGAGTGGACTAGCCTCTCCAGTCTCCAGATCTAAGCCCTATAGAAAATCTTTGGAGGAAGCTCAAACTCTGTTTTTCAGCAACAGGCCAGAAACCTGGCCGATCTGGAGAAGATCTGTGTGGAGAAATTGGCCAAAAATCCTGCTGCAGTGTGTGTAAACCTGATGAAAAACTACAGGAAACTGACCTCTGTAATTGCAAACAAAGGCTACTGTACCAAATATTAACACAGATTTTTACAGGTTTTCAAATACTAATTTGCAGCAATAACACACACATAAATTATTAATAAAATCATACATTGTGATTTCCAGATTTTTTTTGATTATGTCTCTCACAATGGACATGCACCTAAGATGAAAATTTCAGACCCCACCATGATTTCTAAATGGGACTACTATTTCTAATAGTACAGATAT
>JAOUQT010252429.1:0-17216 GCA_025769995.1 Xyliphius kryptos | reverse complement strand
CGTTTAATAAAAGGGTGTTTTTTTAAAAGAAATATTTCTTTTATATATATATTTTTTTTAATTTCAAGTTGTTATCACTGTCGATGGATCGTCAATGTCACCATTGAACACAGTACCCCTTCAGTGTCACCTCTGGGTCTTCCTGAGTACTTACAAGGCTGAAATTTGGCATCATGATTGCCTAACTTGTTTTTGGAAAAACATAGGTCATCAATAGGTTCTTGCTTTCCTACGTTCCATTTTTGGTTCGCCATCACCACTGAACACAACACCTTGGATGGATTGGGGTCTTCACAAGTATTTTAGTTGCCACAAACCTCACTCTATGATAATACCTTCATTTTTAATATATAAACTCCAAAGACAGCACTCATTCACAAACAACTTTCAGCTTTCCCATTGTTATCTAGTTCTCCACTGTAAGTGCAGCACGTGTATTCTTTTAGTATTTTGATGAATGTTAGAAATCCAAAGTAGTTATAAATCATCAGTTATTAACATTTAAGATAGACCAAGACCACCTATGAAAAGGAAGGTAACTGAAGACCTAGAAGAGCAGAACAGTTTGGCTGTTTGGACTGGTAGTCAGAATAAATTATACACTGACGCATGGGAGCCAAAATATTTTTTTATCTGGCAAGATAATTTATTTTTCAATTTGTGGTGTTTAAAAACGGAAAAAAGAGCATTTTTTTTTTTGTTTGTTGCTTAAACTAATTAATTCCACTGCCAAGCACCCATCGTTCCTTTACAATATATAGGAACATTTATAGTATACATTTACATTTGAAGCAAAAATCAGTAAAAGTTCAATATTTGATGATTCTGCAGTCTAAATGTAAATGTGAAGCACATGGCATTGGACGTTAGAACAGTGTAACCTACATGTACACATATATCAAATATATCACCACTTGGCATTTAAATAGTACCATTTGGCACATCTGGATGCAGTAAAGAGAACACCCAAGTGCATAGGAGCTACTTAGGTAAACAAATGATCTGCCTTTTAAAGAGTAATGAAATTATTTGCTTGGTTTAAAGTGGAAGAACTTGACTAGACTGCATAAGGTCCTGACTTCAACCCCACATTACACCACAAGATTAAACTTAAGAGGCAGATCTTGTTTCCCAACATCACTGCCAGTAATACATGCTTACACCCGAGAAAGCTGCCATGCTGAGAATGAATTTTCTATTTGCACCCTGTACATTTGTTTTATTTGAAGGGTAATGTACTTTACCATAAAATTATTTACAATCTCAGCACAAGGTATCCCAAACCAGTTTAACACCAGTAATTGCTTTCACTTCTGTTTTCATTTATTTCTTTAACATGAAACCCCCTAGAGGTTGTAAGAGAATAATACAGTGGCTTTTAAAAAACTGCCATATTTCCAAAGTCAACATGCATTTCTTGACTTGGAAAGCTTGCTGTCTTCAGGTCTAGTCATTAATGTTAAATCCAATCTTGTTAAGATATTTGGCAGTTTTAAATGTACTATCAAATATGCTTTGAAACAACCTCAAAATATTGCTATTTTCATGAGAAAAGGGATAACGGTGTAGAAAAAATTGATAGGTCGGTACAGTGGTTTAGAGTTACACACAAAAAAGCCCATGTCTAAAACCTGACAAGGCTTTCCATCTGCAGAATTCTTTCTCATATTAATTTCTCATATTATTCTAACCAAGACTTTTAAAGCTACAAAAGGAAACAAAGTAAGAAAATACAATTAAATTTACCACCAATTGTCTTGCAGTTTAAATTTGTTTTGATTTCCACTTTAGGAAGAGTTATCCCTCAACACACCAAGCCTGTCTTTGGAAAACGTAGTTACACAACTTTACAGCAATATGTTCTTTGAATTATGAGGTGGCTTAAGTGTCGTAATACCTATATCACTACATGCAAACTTTGTTTATGTCTAGTTACATTTCTTTTCAGATACCTTTGTAGTCATAGGTAAAGACATTAGTAACAATCTGTCAACTAATACTTTATGTCAACCATATTCAGTATTGAATGCCACAAGATGGCTTAATCCACATCACAGTTTGAAACATTTAAAACATTTTCGGTAAAATGTATTTAAAATGCTTTATCTTTGCCTTGCACATTAATTTCAGTTAATGAATAAATTGCAAATAAAAAATTATGAAAGTTTGTTTCCTGATTTGTATTTTTAAAAATAGATAATTTTACCATTAGTGTTCCAACCTCTGCTTTTTAATAACCTGATGTATACGTTTAATCTTAAAATAGGCTGAAATTTCTCTTTACACGAAACACAGAGTATCACAAAGCTGTAACATAGCAAGAAAAATACCAATAAGAACTTACCTGCTGTCAGGTATCCTATATAATACCTATAATATGGATGAACGCATGGGGACCTAGTACAGTCCCTAATATAGTGCCAATAGTCAGAATGAACTGGAAGAAGCTGAAGCCCAGAAAAGACAAGATACAGCAGCAACCACATAGCGAGAGCTCAGAGTCAGATTACTGAGCAAGAGAAGACCAGCACCAATCTGAAGAAAGGCTAAATTAAGGCTCTTTTAATTCTCTCTTCCTCTCACTCTTATATTTAGTATTTGTACACTTACGTTCTCTTAGTTTTAGACCTCCCTGAAAAAGGTCTACTCATCCAATCCCCCCTCCTCCTGCAACCTTACTCAATTTGAATACTTTTCACTTGTGCCAGTTACAAGTTTTAGGTTAGCATACAGCCTTAAATGTCTTACATTCAATACAAATACTAATTGATCACTTTATTAGATAAAACGTCTAATTGTGTTTGTGCAACTCAACATCCAGAACTTTGCAGTTCTACAATAACAGACTGAAGTCCAGCTGTTTCTCCATCTTGTACAATAAACCGGGATATTGTACCAAATCAGTGGACAGTGAGTGTATTTGTGTAATCAAGCTAATGTGATCTGTTTTGAATTTGCTCTTAATTTTTACAGATTTACACATAATATTGTTTTATTAATCCTGCATCCTGCTTAAAAGCAGAATATAAATTCGTGAATGTGTTTAAAATAGATTTTTAATTCAGATTCATTAAATCATCAGGGTTCCTTAAAAGTATGCATTTAAAATATATTTAGACATTTATTTCTCTGATTGATTTTTTATTGTTTTACCATTTTTGGGTTTCTCTGGTCAGATGATCTCAGCAAATCACTGGTTACTGATCCACTAACAATTGCTTTTAAACTGCTGAGGAAAATCAGCACCTGTGATACAGGATCTCATGTAATCAAATGTAATCAGGCAAGGATCAGACAGCCAGTCCGATAACATTACGTATAAGACAAATAAAAAAAAGGAACAAACAAGACAAGCCTTTTATATCCTATAACTTTTGGCCTTAATGTTGGGACCAATTATACAACAGTGGGATGAGGAAATGTTTCTGGGTCTTTATTCATCTGAGTGATGAGCAGCACTGCTACAGATTAAATCTTCTTGAGCCAGACACACTGAACTTATTAACACCACCAAGTTTTGCCAGGTGATGAGATAAATAGGGCTGGCACAGATTTGATCTGAACTGTTTACTGGATTCCTGAGCATCTTTGGTACATTTGTCTTTTATGTGTTCTCTTCTTCATTGAAGTGTGAAATTACTGGACTTCCTCTTGTTCATGTTTTAATATCTGATTCACACAGTTAATCATCAGGGTTCTCTAAATGTCTTTTTTTATTTATAATATTAGATGATTTCAAAATAATCCACACATTTTAATAAAATCAGATTCATTCACTTTCAAAAGCATCATAGACAGGTAAAAGTCTCTAGAGAACATGACGTGGCGTGTTAAACGCAATCTACCAACTTCACTGTGCAATCGCAATAAACACATTGAGCACATCTAGACTATGGTCCATAATTATAAAAAAGAATGTGCATTGGTATGATAAGTGAGGCTGATAAAATAAAATAAAATAGTGACCATTACATGTATACAGTACATACTAAAGACAGATGTGTGATCTGCTTTATATTTCCTCTTTGCCTGGCCAGAAATGTGTTCAAAAATTACTGTGGCTCAGTCTTTGTTCAACTGCTAAGACAGATCTTACATCCAGACCAGGTTCCTGAAGGGCCTCATGCCAACATGCAGACACACCGACTGGCAAATAATTATCATCCTTGCCCTTAAGTCAGGTCTGGGGCTGATTAGCATAAACATTCCAGAAACAAATGATATTCAGGAAAGGCAAGAATTTAAGAAAAAGAGCAAGATGAGGTACAAGAAGGGGAAAATATGCAGACCACCTAAAACAGCTAAAAAAGTTATTTATCCTAGTAGTTTTAAATGTAATTACAAATTACATTTAAAGCTTGTCTTTAATTATTTGTTTTTTTTTCTAATGGTAATTTGTTGTTGAAGACAGACTATAAAATAAAAGTAGACACAAGCTTACCTTGACAAGTCTTGCCATCATCGATCAGTTCCTGACCTGAAGGACACTTGCAATAGAAGCTGCCAATAGTATTACAGCACTGAGCCTCACAGCCACCATTGGTTTCTTCACATTCATTCACATCTGAAAAGAAGAAAGTAGAATGTAAAATGATTATTAATTAGTAGTTAATACCTTTTACAGACATTTTCTGATCTGTAATCATTCTGTAGCACGCTTTTCCCCCCAAATGCCAGCTTTTTAAAAATACATTTTGGTAAAATGTCAGAAACTTAACACGTGTTCTATAAAGTAGACATTAAAATATGGCATTGTTCTATAATTTTTTTTTAATAAAATTAACTTATTAGACAAATTATTTAATGTGCCTTTAACTGTTTACAGGCTACGTTACATGCTAAATTCTGTTAGAAATGTTTCAATAAACAGTGCAGATGTTTGTTCCCTGTAGAGAATGTGCTAACAATTAAATGGAATTTGACCAGGAAATGCACTGGTCTCTGCACAGAACTCCATCATAAGAACTTTGGGAAACAAGTAAAGTACATAAGATACAATGGAAATTTCATGGAATAAAAAATTACATTTACTTTTGGCTTTAAAAAATCTAAAGCAATGATAATTATTATCAGTATACTGTAGGGAGGTGGTCAATAACAATCCCTTTGATTTGTCATAATAAACTTTAAAATTATTATTTTGTGTCCCACTCTACTTTACTTAGCATTTTTTTATTAACTTGAACACAAGGACGTATAATGAGCCTGTAAAGTCTTGTTTGTCATCCTGGTGCCAGAGTGACGATGGCCTCAGGACATGCTGGCCACTACTTTCCAAAATATAGTGTAGGGTTCAAGCCTGCTTAAACACAAATGGTGTCTTTTTTCCTGCACATGCTGTGACACCACTTCCTTTCCCATATAATGACGTTAGTATAGTTCATATCTCTATGTTTATATCAGCATTAAATTTATGAAAGACATCGCAGGTGATTTGGACCTTGTGTTCGAAGACTCTAATCATCGTCCTCAATAGATAGCTCACCTATTGCAGTGATTAGAATCAGAACATATACAGTATTTTACTTTATCATATCTATATTTATTCATGATGATATGGACATCAGTTTGCACATGCATGTTTTTTTAACCTGAGATTTAAATGTTTAAATGTCCTTTATTTTATAAACTGATAACCAAAAATAAAGCTAAACGCATTCTTCCTATAACCAAGATTTTCAAGAATTTATCATGTATGAGGTCATATATTTGGAACCACTGAACAGAATCACACATTTGATTGATGGGCAGTTAAATCCAGGATGATATACCAAAGACTCCAGGCCTGCCAATTTAGCTAATGCTGCTAATAAACAACAGCGGTTTAAGATTAGTGAGGAATATGACAAATATGTATATTAAAATGAAAACATGGGAAGTAATCCCACTCATGGATCTATAAGTACATTCATATGGCTTATTAGCAAATACATCCACCTGAACAGTTATAAGCAGAGCTTAAGGTTTGTATTATTGATTAATTTGAATCATTTAATTAAAATTAAAATTCATAGGACAAAAGTCTTGTTGTATACAAGACTGTTGAATACACTAACATGCAGCAATACCATTGGAAAATAAATTCATGGTGCCTTGGAAAAAATAATAAAAAATCGTGTACTTCCATGAGCTTGAAGGACAGCATCCATACGTCTTGGCAATGACTCAAATAACTTATTGATGAAGTCATCTGGAAAACTAAAGAAATCAATCTTGCAGGGCTCCCAGAGTTCAGCAAGATTTTTTGGGTTTCATCTTCGAAGCCTCCTCTTTCCTCATACCCCAAACATGCTTTATAATGTTCGTGGCCGGTGACTGGGCTGGCCAATCCTGGAGCACCTTGATCTTCCTTGTTTTCAGGAACTTTGACATTGAGGCTGAAGTATCCTGCTGCAGAATTTGCCCTCTTTTGTGGCTTGGACAATAATGGGCAGCAAGAATGTCTTGATACATTAGGCTGTTGATGTTTCTATCGACTCTGCACAGCTCTTGGACACCCCAAAACTGAATGTAACCCCAAACCATGATTTGTCCTCCACCAAATTTGACTGTTTTCTTGGTGAATTCAGGGTCTAAGCAGGGCCTTCTGCAGTATTGGCGGCGATTGGGATGCAGTTTAATGAATAATTAACAGTATGCTATTTTTCCATTGTCCATCCTTTCTGCAAACTGTGGCCCTTGGCAAATGCAACACAATTTTTTGTTGTCTTCTGTTCAATGCTGGTTTGTGAGCACTATTTCGGCAATCAGGACCGCTGCTCAAAAGAAATCGACAAACTGTTGTTGTAGATACAGCCTTTTTTGGTGACTAGTTCTCATTTAGCTCTGCTGCAGTTGAAAAAGAGCTGTCCCTGGACTGTCGAAGCAACAAATGCTGCTTTCAAACAGTTGTCTTAGGGGGACTGCCTTACCTTGTGGTAATTGTTTAATTGTTGCATAATCATAATAATAATAATAATTATTATTATAAATATGATATTAAACATAATAAAATATTGATAAACATAAAAATAAAAATGTATATATAGAACTTTACTTCCCAAATTAACATAAATTAAACACAATTTTCTCCTAACTTAAAATAAAGAATGAAAAGTCTAAACAAAAAATTGATCATTTAGATTTAAAGTCCTAGATGATGGTCCATCGGCTTCTGAAATCAAACATGGGTCGCCCGTTGGTTTGAAAACAGGACAGACTCATGCTTGACTCCAAAGGTCAGTGGTATCTGGTATTTGATAAAGTATTTTGTCTTGATGAACATAAGTTTAGAGGTGACAAGTGATGATAGGACCTTTCAAAAGTTTCGTTTTTTTTTTTTTAAAGACTCATTTTGCATGGACTTTGCAGAGACAAATTAATAAACATCAGTCATGGTGCATGATGTCCACATGGAAGGTCAACGATCTTTGTACTTGTAATTATAAGACTCACATGAATTTTATACCAAGCCAAACCCAAGAAATATTTTCATTTAATGATAAGTGTATTACAAACTCCTGTGGGCACTAACTTTTACAACCTCCCCCTAAATTATGATAATAATAATTGCAGATTTGTCACATGCATTACTTGATCATATTTGATCGACGATCATTTAGTTGAACAAAACACTGTTTGACCCGACATTTCCTGTATTTTCACACAAAACTGAGACCATTACAGTTACATCCCTGATCACACAATCAAGAAATAATTAGAGGGCCGTAACATCTTTAAAGAATAGCATCTGAAAATCGGAGGCAGGTGCATTTTGAATTGAACCCTTGGGGTAGGTGTATTACAAAACTCACAAAAAGCAATCAGAGGATTTGCTACTCTAGAGATCATTACATGTGCTTATGGGATTCCAGGAGCATTAAGATGTTTAATTTTAACATTTGGGGGGGAAAAAACCTGTATGGACAAGTAATTACCCCAGATGGATTGTATTTGCTCAACAATGTCCCACCTTATTAAATATGTTTTAGGTTCTAAACATGTTTATTTGCCATCAAATGTGATGTAAGCAATTATTTTGTTATATTCAACTCTGCCTAGACCAAGATATTTGGAAATATTGACACAACTAACATGGCGCTGACTACAAAATAATGACCTGACTCGGGTGCCCATGTCATGATGTTAGATCATGAAATCTGCAAAACCCTAGAATTTCATCATCGTATTTACAGGGAAAATGCAAGCAAATGCATTTACAGTTAAAGAGAGAGTGTGCAGAAACACCCTGTTGTTCCAGAAGCCTGAGGTTTTGACTCGACAATGAAAAGAAAGGCCACATCTTCAACTAAATAAAATCCACGGAACAGTAGTTACATACTTTATAATTAATTAAGGTGCCCGTGTACTTTTGACAGTTACTCATTCATTACGGCACCAACATACTAACTATTCGATATTCTCTGTTTCACATAATTTGCTTCCAAACGTAAATATATTTTTTCACCTGATGCCGAGCAAGTTTAACAAAACAACTCGTACTCGATAGCTCGTGCTACTGAAGCTCCTTCAAAGCTTAACCACAACACCTGACCAACAGGCTTCCACCACAATGGCTGTGAATCCTTTAGTCACCTGCCAAGCCCATAAACAATTTTAGGATTCCTTCATGTTTCACTGCGGTCCATAAATCTATCCATCACTTTAAAGAAAGGACTGAGCAATGCCAGTAAAAACATAAAGGAGGGTCGCTCGCCTCCAGCAGCGTGTCATCATGAGTTCTGCATTTCATTCCTGCATCTTAGCCCCTAATATGTGACAAGCTGAGCCATGATTTGTGATTTTGCATTTTAAACTTATCATTGTCTGTGTTGTAGCCAAACAGCTATGCAGACCGATGCTGAGGGTTCAGTTTTGGAGTCTTCCAGCAGCAGATATTCCAGCCAAAGAAAATCACTATAGCCTGATAGCTGATAGATAACTTGGATCACCACACAGGCAGTCCAGCAAACACATTCTTTATGTAGAACTTTAAAAACAAATTGTAAATTGAATAAAATCAAGCTGAATAGGAATAGTCTTTTATAAACTCCGAAACAAAGCAAAAATTCATTCTTTTATTCCCTGAGCACTGGAAATATTAAGAAAGTAAATACTGCCTCCTGCTGCTGATGTGCTATATGTGAAAGTTCCATGTGAGTTAACATCTGTTCACCTTTTAAAAGTTCATTGTTCTTTTCACTGGCTCTTTTTAATCAGGTTAAACTTAGTATGCTGGTGGTCTTTCCTCTTTATATGTCCTTATTATCGGAGCATGTCCTGAATTTGGGGAGTCAATAAAGATACAGATTACAGCTGGGCCACTTCTCAAATTTTTCCAACCCAGACTCTACCCACCGCTACACGCTTTGTGGAATCCTGCCCACTACACAGACAGGACCAGTGCTGTATTTTTAAATTAAAATCACATACCAAACCCCAGAAAACATTTCGGAAACACTGATAATGCAGCTTTTCTCTGTCTGTACTACAGAATTAACTGTTTGCTTTCCAGCAACAAGACTAATTATGTTAATTTATAGCATAGTCCACACATATGATTCATACACAGCTAATAAATATTAAAGGCTTGTAATTATTGTTAAAAAAAACTACTACTAATAATAATAGTTGCATATAAATATAATAAAATCTTTTTTTTTTTTTATAACCCCTTTGCAGTGCCATACTGTATTACAGCTGTAATCCAGATCAAAGGAGCCCCAAATATATATTTAGCGCTGTACATGCTCATACATTTCCTGTTTATACTTTTCAGTTGGCCAACACTTCTAAAAACGTGTTGATCTTAAGTAATATTCTAATTTTCTGAGATACAAAATTTGGGATTTTCATTCCTTGTCAGTTACAATCATCAAAATTAAACGAAATAAACATTTGAAATATATGAGTCTGTGTGTAATAAATTCATAGACTATACAAGTTTCACTTTTTAAATGAAATTACTGAAATAAATCAACTTTTTCATGATATTTTAATTTTTTGACCAGCACCTGTATGGGTTCAGAAATAATAATTATATATTATTAGGAAATAAGAAAGCTTTTATATAAAAACAAAATAAGGGCTTGAAAAGCAAGCATAATTTGAACTTTTGGTTGCATGAACTGCAGGGAAATGCAGGTGATTGGTAGCAGTCATGTAAGTATGAAAATAAGGAGGACAATGGGAATGAAATCTCCAAAAACTATTTAATTATTAAAAACACAAAAAATAAACATTAAAACATCCATTCCAGTACAAAAGAGACAGTTGAAAAAGTTAGTCTGTCTGTCTTTGACCAGCAGCTATGTTTACACATTACCAGCTGCATACGCTGGAAATTCTTTCTGCACTTTACTAGAGACACAGTTGGAAAAAGACACTCAGTTAATAAGACATTCAGTGGTATGCTAAAAGTATTTCCTCTCTTTACTGAAAATAGTGGGGAACTGACCACTTTAGTACACACAAACACACACACACACACACACACACACACACACACACTTCTGCAAAGAAAATAACTGATAAGTACTCATACAGTAATCATGCATCCTAATGATAGCTAGAAACAGTTCTTTCCTCTTTCATGTTCATTCCCTAATGTCAGCAAGAGAAAAACAAACCACAGCATCTGTAAGCAATTACACAGTGACTCAATTACTTCTAAATGCCTTCAACAGACAGAATATTTCACACTTTAAAGCTAAAAAAAGCAGGGGATCCAAAAGTGTTTATTATAATTATGCCTTTATTTTATTATGGTAACTAAAAGCCCCAGTGACCCAAAGACCCAGAACCTGATTGAAACCGTTTGCTGTATAAGAAGTGATGTATTTGCTGTATATTTATAATTATAAATATAATATATATATATATATATATATATATACACACACACTAAAGAACAGGGTTACTCTAGGTCCGTGGGCCATAATTTCGTTTTTGTACGTGCCCCATATGATGATGATAATGAAATGATAGTAAAGCCTCCTTGAATCCTTGAACAAAGAGACTATAACCCAGAATAAATGCAACTTTTTTCTATAACTAGACTGATTATCAAAAAATATATATAGTGGTTTTCACTTAGTGATTTTACAGCTTTCTATGTCTAAATCTTCATAAGGCAAGAGGCCATGGTATTTGTGGCCAAGGTTTTTTGGGGTTTTTTTTATGGGAAGAACACTTGTTGTAAGAAGCTCGGCGCTTCTTGCCTTTCTTGTTTTGTTAATTAACTTAAATTTAAGTTTAATTAGTTAATTAACTGTCCTCCTTGTTTATTGGTTACGTTCATCATGTGATAGGGACCCTTTTATTATTTATGCTTGCCACTTCCTTCTCGTCCCTGTCGGTGATTGTTTTCATTTATAGTTTGTAGCGTTGCGTGTCGTCATTCTCTCTGTGTCTGCGTGATCCGCGACACTCAATAAATTACTTCACACTCACCCTCATCTGGCAACCTGCTCCTTCCAGCTCGCCGCTGCGAGCTTCCTTTTGGCTCTCTACGCGCGGAGTGTTACAATTACTGTGACATACTACAATTAAAGTTTACAGTATACTATTTCAAAGCAAAATGCAGGAAAAGCACACTAATTAGCTTTCTTGGTTTGCATAATTAAAGTCTGATAGAGGTGCATGTGCAGGTGTTAAATAGACGGTCTGTCAATGATAGTGTAAGATTGAACTCAAAAAAACAAAATGGCCTTTATTCCTCTCCGTCTAGACCTCGCCTGTGTTTTTCTATCTAGGTATATCACTAAATAAATGTGCGATGTGGTGTTCATCTGTTTCAACAAACGCAGCCTCAATCCTTGCTTTTGGCATTGCTGCGTCTGCGGTTCTTTCCGTCTTTGTGCCAGATAGATGCCATAACTCGTTCTTGTTTGGTAACAGCACTGAAATCCATCATTTTCAGACAGGAAAGGGTAGCGATCATATACCTCCTGATCAGACACAAAGACAAACAAGTATGTATAAATGTTGCATTACAAAAAATGTATTAGTTCATTAACAAAATTATACACATCAGACATTTTTACCTAAAAATCATTTTAATGAACATAGACATAAGCATTTAAACCTAGGATAGCTAATAAAATTGGATTAAATAAGGCTTTATAAAAAACATTCTAAAGTAAAACAGTGTGTATTAAAGCTAGTTTTACAATTATTTACCTTGTACTAAAAATGTAAATTATAGTGTATGATTTGCAACATGGTAAGATTACATTGTGAGCCAGGTTCACTCATCCAACATTAGTGTTCAACTTCTTGTGGATAAGTGGGCAAAAAAGTATCCGATATCTTGTAATAAACACATCTGCAACAACACCGCTGAACGTTTCTTTTTTCAACCAATACATCTGATCAAGACTGCAATAGTGAACTCCTGACCTATATCCTGGTGTGTTCTCCATGCCGTTTCCATGTAGCGTGATGGTGTGCAGACAAGGCAATACTTCCAACTTATCCACCTCAGAAATCTCACTTATACTGTTACCATGAAGATATAAGATTTGTAGTTCCATCAGCTCTGTAAGTGCCTATCAAACACACAGAGAATAAATAAATGGTCCAATAACGATCTATTGCTAGTAGACACTAAAGAGCAAAACAAAACTTTGGGGTTTATGGGGGTTCATACCAAGGGGATGTGTAAAATTAAATTGAAGGAGAGGTCGAGCCACACAAGTCGCATTGGTTCTGCAAATAATGTATGCAGCACATCAATCAGTCCATTTGTCTCCTTTATCTGGTTATTATTAAGACGGAGGACTTGACTTGTAAACTTTCCCTCTATATTTTTCTCTGGTTCATGCTCACGTGGGTTCGGCTCCTCTGTTAAAATTTCTGACAAACACACACACGTACATAAACACAAAATGTCTAACAAGTTCACGTGGCCATGTATATCCATAAAAAAATAGTTCCATATTAGTATAACAAAAAAAGTATAATTTGAACAATCACCAAAACCCATTTATGTGTGATTTTTTAACTGGGGCTCTTTTGACCATCTTAATGTTTATTATTTTTTTAAATAATATATGTGTATATGCTGATTTTAATTTATGCACTTTATCATTTTATTGTTTATATATTTATAAATTAAAATGTTTGTGCTGTTAATGTTTGATGCAGTTAATGATGTAAAAATAATATGCTTAACCATGGGTTTAACAAATCTTGGTAATAGCTATTAAAAAATACATGCATAAAATGTAAAGTATTTGATATAAACAATAACTTTGGTTTATTCCTTAATATGTTGTAAATAATGCTTTTATGAAAAATAAGATGATATGTCATAGAATGGCCGACCTTGGTCATTACCTATTAAAAATGGGTAATTAAAAATACAATTATAAAATGTATTTTAAATATAAAAAATATTAAATGAAAACATTATCATCTTGTTTTATTTGTAATATGAAGTAAATAATGTTTTAATAGCCATACTTTATTAAACAAAATTTTTAACACAAATTTAATACCGGGGACAAAAAAAATCTTTAATTTAAATTGAAAAGAATCACAGGTTTAGAATAAAAACAAAAGGTTACGGCCATTCACATGGTTCTCTAAAATCAATGACTGAAAAGATCCACCTACGACGGGGGTGGGGGGGGGCTTCCGGTACCGACCTGATGGAAGCATCCAATTGCACCAAGTCTGGCTTAACAGACAGAGCAAGTGCCCTCTGGGGGGAGGCCACCCCGCCTCACTCAGGATGTATATAAAACACCAGTGGGTGTGCTCTAATTCCGTGACCGTATGCTGCTTTCGTGCCACAGCAGGGTCTGCGTGTCCCTCAGCACTTTCTGTCTGGAACCAGCTTTTATTAGCTAGTCGTCCTGAACCAGTTCTTCTGATGAATAGACCAAGAGAGTGTGTTGAACGTCAGCATGACCTTAATCGTTTGTTCAGAACTCTCAAGTCCAAAATCGAACGGAGGGCAGTAATGACCCACGTGACTTTGGTCTGGCGGAACCCTTTGGATAGCGCTTTTGCATTAAAGAGACGCAATCTCATCCACTAAAAGTGTAGCAGCGATCGTTTCAGTGCGAGATTTAATCAATCCATTGGTGAATTGAAGGCGATAGCCTAGATGAACCATGTTTGTGCCCTATGTCAGTGCGGAACTGACCCATGAACCTGCAAAATGGCGGTCTCTGGCGTGGCAGCCAGGCAATGTGCCTCATGCTGGTAAACCTGACAAATAGTGCCATCTGGGTTGGCGGATGACAACTGAGATAGAGCACACCCACTGGTGTTTTATATACTGTATACTCTAAGGAAGGCAGGATGGCCTCCCCTCAGTGGTTGCATGCTCTGTCTGTCAGGCCAGACAACTGGATGCTTCCATGAGGTCGGTTGACCCACCCCATAGCTGGATCTCGTAACGAGAGAATGAAAGAGAATTATTAGCCTATCAGCTTGTCTTTACTAAATCATGGTAAATGATGCAGTTTATTTTCAGCACTTACAAACTTGATTCTTTTATAATTGCATTTGCGTATTTATGTTAATAACGCACGACCGCTTGTAAAATAAGCAATATTGTGCAATGTAAAAAAAATTTAAAAAAAACTAACTCGGTAAAAAAAAAAAGTTATTGCATTGGCCGGGAATCGAACCCGGGTCAACTGCTTGGAAGGCAGCTATGCTTACCACTATACCACCAACGCTGTCTTTTAAGACCGATTGCAAAATGCAATGTAATCTATAAACATGACAAGCGACGTTAAAATGTTTATGTCGTAATTTGACACATTTAAATACTTTCATTTTAATATAATTTTGAAAAAAGCAAACCAACAGTACAAACGTTTATTACAGACTAAGAGTCTTGCCAAGCATAGCCACACATGCTTTATGTACATCTTGATGATAGCAGGGTCATATTTTTAGTTTTTAAAACTGTTTTAATTCTTCGTGAATTCAAAAAGATACTGTAAACATTCTTAGACGTAGACTTTAAAGTCATTCAAATTTACATGGTACAGTGCGCGTAGGTACGAGTTTTCGTTGTTATGGTTTGACATCGTTACAAATTTAAAGTGACAACGCCATGTGCAATATGTGCAAAAATTGTGGCAAAAAAATAGGTAACAAAAATAACAGCAAAATTACATATATATTGCATATTGCATATATCGCAATTTATTGTGTAAATTGTTAGAGGTAGTTGCATTTTGTGTAGTGTTCAGCAGTCTTATGGCATATTGAAAGATTCTGTTTCTGAATCTGGTTGTTCAGTATGTTCTGCATCTGAGACTATTTCCAAAGGCCAGTAACAGTCCGTTTTGAGGGTGGGAGAAGTCTTTGTAACTTCCTCTGAGATTACAGTTTACATTCACATAAGAAAGTCCAACAGTCTAATAAAATGCCCCACACACCATTTTAGTACTACCACCTGCCTGAACCACTGGTACAAAGCAGGATGGATTCATATGTTTATGTGGTTGACAAATTCAGGATCTAATTTTAGTGACTCTAATTTTGCTAAACTCATTGGAGTTCTAGCCTCATTTAGCTAGAACTCTTAGCTGAAATCAACGCTACCTGAGGTGGTCCCTTGCTGCTGCAATTTAGCTTCTTAAAGATTGACTCTATTATAGGGAGTGCTTATTTGGGTTGCTATTGACCCTTTATTAGCACAATCCAAGTTGACTATGTTCTTCTGACCACTGGCACCATCAAGACAATGAATCTTTGTGACAATGAATATTTTCACTTTTTACAAGTCGCTTTTATTCAAAGCGAGTATTCTTACAAGTATCCCAACTTGTTTAAGGTCAGAACACAGGGTTGATACAGCACCCTGGAGCAATGAGGGTTAAGGGTCTTGCTCAATGACCCACATTGGTAACTTCAGTGGACCTGGGATTTTAACCCCCAACTTTCTGATAGTCCAACACTCCCTTTTTGTGGACATGTAAGCCTTGAGAATAGTTGTGTGAGGAAATCTTAGTAGATCAGAAGTTTCTGAAATACTGACAGCAGCCAGTTGAGTACCACCAACCATGACACATTTAAAGTCATTTAAATAAATTTTAGCAGGCTGCCTTAACCATATCTATGTACATTAAAGCACAGATTTCCTGCCATTTGTTTTAGATATTTGCATTAATAATCTGTTAAACAGGTGTACTTAATTAATTGGCTGGTTAGAGGAAAATTAAAGCTATATATTGATTTTTACAGCAAAAGTATACATTGTCTAAAGTCTACTGTATAACAAACTGTTAATGTAGAAAAAAATGATCACCTGTAACCAACACCAGCTCTTTAAATGAGAAATCCACTGGAACATGGTTCATCTCTAAAACTTTGGACTAAACCACTCGCAGGAATGATCTCCGTGTAAAAAAAAAAGCTGCAAAACAAATTAGTCGGATCCGATCTGTACTTCCATAAGAGCAACAACTCATGTCGCAACACAACAGGTTACTATGGAGACAGTGATAGAGACTCATGGGATATGTGGTTTTTCAGTCATTTTGAGCGCTATATCTTTATTTGTACAAAAAAATATATTAGATTAAAAATGTACTTTATGAATTATCTGGAGAAATTGATCATGAAAATATAAAAATGCATAATTTAGGGACATTGCTACGAATGGGACTCCTTATAATAAGGATAAATTATTATTATTATTATTATTATTATTATTATTATTATTATTATTATTTGTATTATTATTATTGAGTCTATATCAATTATTACAGTATAACGATTAATTAATTTTCTTCTGTTTAATCCTCTACAGAGGTCACAGGCGTTCGCCATGCCCATCTGGGGGAAATGGTCTCGGGCGCTTGGCAAACACACCCAGGACAGGGTGCCAATCTTTCCCTAAGCACACATTCCATTACAGACTATAGGGATTATTTAGAGCAGCCAGTGTATTTTAAATCCGTGAATTTAAACTGGTGGGAGGGGGGGAACCTGTAGGAAACCAACGTGGAGACCATGGAAACTCATGAAACCAGATTGGAATTCGAACTGGGAATCCCCAGCGCTAAGAGGCGAATGTGCTGACCACTAATCCACCATGCCGCCCTACAGTATAACCAAAGTCAGTTAAACATCAGGGATATCAATCTGCTGTTAGGAAGCATAGTGGTTAGCACATTCGACTTTCAGCGATGGGGATTCCCGGTTCGAATCCCAATCTGGATGGAGTTTGCATGTTCTCCCCGTGTCTGCGTGGGTTTCCTCCGGGT